>OX465244.1:18213382-18433046 GCA_949987775.1 Aproaerema taeniolella | reverse complement strand
GTGCAAATTGTCAAAATTCATTAATTTACTATAAATAAATTGTTTTTTACGAAACTAATATGAAGAATGACAGCTACACGTAAAATTTTAGGATCAGTCAACAGAGGCGACATCTGAAGTGAGAAATTGGCAGTTTATTACCCCATTCAAAAAATATATTGGCATATGTAACCTAATAAATTAAGTTTTGAGCGTGACTGTACCTCGGTTGTTAAAATGTATGGAGAACTTTCAGAGGCTATTTGTTATGTTTGGAAGTCAAATTAAACAGATATTTTTATGTTAAGCTAAGGCACTAATTACACACTAAACGTTGATATGAGATTTCATACCAATTACCTTCTAGTTATGGAGCTATCGTGTTGGGTCTGCTGCGTTGAACCTCCGCCCAGCAGGCACACCAAGATCGTTTTATAGCTCCGAAACGCTTGAAGCACTAGGTTTGAAACTTTTTTCTCGATGGCACCAAGTAAAGCATTAAAGCTTAGAACTAGAACCATGTCTCTAACTTTAGCCGTTTCCGTGTACGAGAGGTGGGTCTGCTGCGTTGAACCTCCGCCCAGCAGGCACACCAAGATTGTTTTATAGCTCCGAAACGCTTGAAGTACTAGGTTTGAAACTTTTTTCTCGATGGCACCAAGTAAAGCATTAAAGCTTAGAACTAGAACCATATCTCTAACTTTAGCCGTTTCCGTGTACGAGAGGTGGGTCTGCTGCGTTGAACCTCCGCCCAGCAGGCACACCAAGATCGTTTTATAGCTCCGAAACGCTTGAAGCACTAGGTTTGAAACTTTTTTCTCGATGGCACCAAGTAAAGCATTAAAGCTTAGAACTAGAACCATGTCTCTAACTTTAGCCGTTTCCGTGTACGAGAGGTGGGTCTGCTGGGCTGATATCCGTCCAGCAGACCCACAAACAACGACCTATATTTCTTAAACTATGATGGCACTATATATGGTTCTTTTGGCATCAATAGGCACTAGGAAGGCACTGTGTATTGGCATACATAGAATACCTAAATTCATTGTTTAAATTCCGTGGGTCTGCTGGCCTGAGCTACACGGTTTTCCCTCGTGTCGTGGGTCCCTATTGGAACTGCTTTATCTTCTTTTTACACAAATATTTGCCCTGACTGGGAATCAACCTCAGGACCCGTCGATTACGACGCTTTGAAATACGTCAGTGCTTCGAAATACAGGTTTTTTACCTGGAAAATGTGAAATGACTCTAGTACCTTATATCCCACCTGTCGAAAAGCTTATTTCGTTTAGAAAACCGTAAAATACATACAAAACATGTACAAAACTTACAGTTTAGTGAATAACACCATAATACATAAAAAGTTAACCGGGACAGTTTTGATTGAAGGTTGATTCGCCGCGGCCGATTTCTAGAAACGCGTGAAAAAGCTAAATTGGATTCAGTGAAGCGGAACTCGCTCGTGACAAATGTTACGGAGTAAGTATTAGCAGTAGAGTAAAACAATCTTTAAGTATATTTCTTAGGGAATATATGCGACGTTTTATGTTCTTTAAACTGTATTTGTTTTTGACTTCCGTGCTGAACTGGGAGTGAAAGAAATAAAATAGACGTGTGGCACTCGGGGACTGCCGCGGTAAAGCTATTGCATAGCATTTTGTATCAACTTATGCAATTATAATTATTTATTTACTTTATTTATGCAGTAATAATAATAACTTAAAATAAAAAATAAAAAATACATAAAAAATAAATAATAATAATTAATATTATTATTGTTTTTGAAATGATATTTCAGCTCGGCGTAGTAACACCGGTAAATGATGATGTCCACGGGCCTAAGCCAAGTGGGCATCATTTGGGTTGGTTAAGTGGGCGTTGTGTAGAATATTATTATTATTATATTATTATTATTTTTTTTCTTTTTTTTTCTCCCTTAAAAAGGGGATAATCTTAACATGCGTACTGTATCGTGGGCGAAGGCTAACAACCTATCACCACTGTACACGTATTCCATCTTATTAGATGGCGTCAAGTGGTTCTCGAACTACATGACGTTCTGCCTACCCCGAAATGGAAATGATAGGCATGAGTATATGGATGAATGGATGGATCTTTTTTTAGTCGACTAACAGCAAAACAATTAAGTAAATGAACACAAGAATCAAATTAATCAACAGGGCTTTAGGTATCTCTCTTTCAACCTCTCGGGTGGTAAATCAGTCCATGAAACTGAACAACTTTCCCAAGGAACATAGGTCAAAATACATACAAACTTCATCAGTTTATAGCGCATTTTGTATGGGAGGTTAAAATTTTTTTTTCGTATTTTAACCTATGTTTCTTTCCTTGGGGAAAGTTATTCAGTTTCATGGACTGATTTACCACCCGAGAGGTTGCAAGAGAGATACCTGATCTAAGGTGTTGTCCTATGGTCTCATGTGGTATGGTAGGCTCTGTAAAGTGCCGTCTGGTTCGCGACCACCCTCCTACCGAAGTCTGACGCCAAACAGCTTGCCGTGTTCCGTTGGTGCGTCGGAGTACCAGTGCCTTAATTAGCATTTTCTGGGTTAACTCGCTCCATCGTCGACCTCATACATGACCTTGGTCAAGATCGGGGTCAAGAGTTACCCCATCTCATAATAAAAATAGTAAAAACCTAAAGCTCTGTATAACTAATATGCAGTTTCGTTTTTTACAATCGGCAAAATGACTCAGCTAACCCTCAAATGAAGGCGGTTACACACAATGTCAAGTAATTACAGGTTCGAAAGAGACCTTGACGACAATTTGGGGTCTGCTCCGTAATTTGACAGTGCAGCCCCGCCCTTTGGCCCTGCGGTTTGTTTGTTAAACTCGATATAGCGCGAAGGTCGAAATATTTTTAAGGTCGTCAAAACATGAAACCAAAAAATATGACAAAATGAAAATTTCTGTACAGTGTTTTCAGATAAGGGGCCATCCATAAATTACGTCACACGAATTTCATGATTTTTTTGACTCCCTCCCCCTCCTTGTCACAGCTTGTCACATTTGTAAATCCCCCCTCCCTGGCGGGACGTCACATATTTTTCATATTTTCCGTTTTTTTCTAATAAAATCAGTACTTAATAAAGTTGTTATTTTTATTGGGAACTCAAAACTTATTGTCTCAACCAAAGTAAAAACGTAAAAAGAGTGCTAGGGACTGAGGAGGTAAGTTTGTCGTTAATAGTTAACACGTTTTGATACTCATAACACATTTTGAAATGTGACGTCACGAAACTTATGCCCCTTGCCACCCCCTTGTCACACAATGTCACACTTTGTCGACCCCCTGTGACGTAATTTATGGATGGTCCTTAATGAAAATTTCTGTTACAGTGTTTTATTATTGAGTAAAATAAATTGACTGTTATAATTCTTATAAGCTAACTTAACCATTCGTAACTGTAAAATTAAAAAAATTGTATCACCCCCGACACTCGATTGCTAACTTTTAAACGGCTAAACCAATTTTGATCAAATATAGCTAAGAACCCATAAGAACCTGCTCGATTACGTCAGCTTTCAAACAATCAACCGCATCGAAATCAGTCTATTCATTTAGGAGCTACGATGCCACAGACAGACTCAAAGATACACAGACATACAGATACACACGTCAAATCTATAACACCCCTCTTTTTTGTCGGGGGAGTTTTAAAAATGGTACTCAAGCTTTAAAATTAACTTCCGTAGGAAAATCATTACCCAAAAGGCGTACGTATTTAATTCTAAGTACCTAGTCCCTAAATAAAATGGAACAATTAAATCAGCTTCGTTTAACCAAATCAATCGTGTGCGTAGTTACCTTCAAGGCTGATACAGCCACCCTTAGGGATGACGTCATGTCGTGACCCATTTCTCTGGACTCTTATGTTTTTATTACGTCACTACATTCTTATTGCAATGATATTACAGTTTGAGTTTATTGTGCAGGTTATAGGATGCACATTATTATAAAAAAATAGATGCAACACATTCGAAGGTCCACACTTAAGTTTTCCCAGGGCAGACACAAACACAAAGGCAGACACAAAAACCCATGACCCGAAAACCTATTTTTAATACAAATTTTTATTTTTTTTATTCAACAGTTAATTTTGCATACACAGACCAGCAGGCCGATTACGATAGTGACAGCGCCGCGACAACACTGCGGTCCTATGTCAAAATATCAACATTGACAACGCCGTAGGGCGAGCGGGCGAGACCCTCGCGTAATCAAAGTGAAGTTTCAGCGTGAGCCGAGCGCGAGTTTGTCGTTATCGTGCTAGAGCTGCTGAAGTGGTCCCATATAAATTTTATCTAAAATGATTCAGCGCTTTTGAAAAAATCAACAAAAACAAAAAAAACTTAAAAACCAGAACGTCATCTAAATAACTGATTGAAGTTTTCGTTGGGGGTTATTTGCTTATAGGCATTATAGTCCGCGAAAAATAGGAAAACTGGAGAAATAAAATCACTTCATGCGAATTATTTTTGGGATCGAAGTAGATTACTCATACGTTTTTAACGTGGAAAATTATTTTTAATGAATCTGGAGTTAATAGCAACCTGCGCTAACTACGTTTAGGTAACAATCCCACATACAACAATAATGTTATATGACAGCTGTTAATTTTCCAGCCTTGGCGTCGGATGACGGTACACACTTGCATTAATTGAGCTACTAATTAGAAGCGACACTGTCGTGTTATTACTCAGATTTATACACTAAAGTATGCACATGTTTAATAGCTACCTATGCTTGAGTACAGTCGGCCAAAAAATTGGTTTACCACCTTAAGGTTTAATTTCCCTTAGCACATTATAAAACAACAAGGTTGATTTTCGCTTGCATAATATTTTGACAGTTTGCCATTGCTTTTTTTGTCATTCATTAGAGTGACATTGTCAACACTTTGCCTCGTGTTCCTAGTTTGAATTGTGACATTAAGCAAATAGCTTTTACACTTTTCCATAGTGTTGTTAGATCTATGATCATTGTTTATAGAAGAATAACAAAAAGTATTCGTTAAGACCAGCCGGGCTATGATGATCGCAACGGCATACTATCTCACGCGTTATCTCGTGGTCACGTGACGCTTTCTCGTAATCTCATTGGTCGAAACAGTCACGTGACCACGAGATAACGCGTGAGATAATATGTCGTTGCGATCATCATAGCCCGGCAGAACAAGATCAATGATAGCTGATGTCAAGCATATCATGTGACAAAACGTCAAGATCATGCATTTCTTTCATTACATACCTTCTGCTGAACCTTAGCGATATTTTGGATACATGGGAAGTGTTGTATTTGGCCGACCGTACACTCAATTCCCCAAGTTAGGATCAAGTCAACATTGAAAAATGTAGACATCACAAAGTAGACATGACAAAGTAAGTGAAAATCGCAACTTTGGCATGTACACATTGTACACACTGTAACAGGCAGGCTATACATATTGGCCTTAACGTCGCCCTTATGTCGCCCATAACAACGCCGGTTTCCATAGCGCAAATGAGTAACCTGACTTGCTGCTGTCTGTACCTAAAACTTTAACAATATTCCACTAGGAACTGTACTATGCATTTTCTGAGTTAACTCGCTCCATCGTCGACCTCATCTATGACCCTGGTTGAAATTGAGGTCAATATTTAACCCAACTTATAATAAAAAGGAATAAACTGTTCCATAAAGAACTGTGAAGTTACCAGTGAAATACTTATTAATAAATTTGTCGACTCGATTTATTAGAGTGATCTCACAAGTTGATAGTCCTAATTCACTTCATTCATAGATCAAAATGTTTAATCAAGTTTTGAACATATTAATCAAGACGATGTTTTATTAAACTTTTTTGTCAACGAATTTAAGTATTCATTTGATTTGATGTTTGGTAAACCAACAGTCTTTACAACAAAGTCATACTATAACTAAGTGTATAGCGCCTGAGTGCGAATTTATTTTAAAATCTAACCCTTAGCAACCCAAATGCACCTGAAAACAAGAAAATTTTTCAGTGTAAAACCCGTGTGTGAACGTGTACTATTGCACAATAAATTGTTATTACAAAAAAATGTGTTCAACAATGCATACTTACATATTTTAAAGGGGGGATGGAGTCTCCCTTCAAGCAAATATGATGTGGTTTTCGACAACTTTACCCCTTTAAAACATAATCCTACAGTTCCCTAATGTTCTACTTACCTAGAAATTAATTGTAAAGCCTAACTACTTATTTAATAGCACCTAATACATAACATTCGAATGTGCAATTACACTAACCCCGGTACATACAATGAATGCGCATGTTCAGTTGTCAACAAAATGACCCGCAATTTTCGCACTATCTGATGCCGCAGATATGCACTTAGTGATCGCAACTTTAATTGAATGCATTCGTTGTATGACATACGTTAGTTAAATGGCTTGAATTACTTAGTTACTTGTAAAATAAAAGCGCATCACGGTTAACGCAATGCTGTCAAAGCAACCAAACAAGCAAATTTTTGCCTTAACATATCCTAAAGGACGACAAAGTCGGTGGAGGGATCTGTGGACGAAAACAAGGAAGCAACTTTGTAGTTATAAAATATAATAGATTCAGTTAGCACTACTTCTACGAGTAGATAACCCATCCATATTTTATATTATAGCCTTAAGATTGTTGGCGCCGAACACTGGGATCCTAAAAGTGGCACTTCACTTGGCGTTGCGTGTATTCGCTGTATTTGTCAAAATATTTGTACGTAGTCCAAACAGCACAAACACGACGTCTTCACTTGGGATGTCAACAGAAAATAACACAGGCAAATAAGGTCTAAAATGGTCTAATAATCATATTGCGTCCTTTGATGTGTGACCAAAGACCGACAAGCGAACGGTTTTTTTTGCCTATTTGCCTATTTGTGTGTTTGTCATATTTGTGCAAATATGGCAAATATAGACAAATAAATCCTCCACACATGGTAGTATTTGGCCAAATACAGCAAATACGCCAACACGCAACGCCAAGTGAAGTGCCACCTTAAAACAAGTCTACCAATCCAAATTTAATTTAAACCTCAGATAAAAACCTAAACCTACCTAGAGTTGTAACGTGAGAAGCCGAAACTTCATTATCAATCTTAGTAAATATTTACCATCAGTGGCTTAACGTAGTTAAGTGGTGGCTGAAGATTGCATTGGAATGAAGCCAAGATAGGCTATGAGATAGAATACAACGTTGTGCAACTAACCCCTTCGGACATTCAAGTTCCGAAATTCCCCTGAATCTGAAGCATGAAGCATCAGTTAAATGACTAGATGACAATAAATAAGACAATTGTGTGTACCAATTAACAGGAGTCATTGCTAAAAATATCTCGCGTTTCAAACGGGTGTAAAGCGGATTTTATCATTGCTACACTAGTTTACTCACTTCTAAGATTAAAGGAGTTTTAACTACATTATACCGCGATTTCATTCATCGGATGGATTAAAATGGACTTCTTGGTTTAAAAGAGGTAGTTTAAGTATGTTTTGGTCCACGATTCTATCTCTGTGTCAAATTAGATGCCTACATCCAATTAATGGTGATTTCATTTTTATCCGCCACGATAGGCCTTTAATCCTTCCCCGGCGTTGCACGGAATGCCGTTTTTGAAGCCATTCATTTTGTTATTTCCATCCATAAATATGATGTCTGTGCCTTTGTTAATACTAGAGAGGCTACGGCCCAATTTCATCATACTCTGTTATTTAGTTAATACACGATTGAGAAGTTAATCAGACAAAACGTAAAAAAATATATGAAAATGACATTGTCAAATCTAAGGTAAGTTGATAATCGTCTGTTAAATTTAACCCGCCTTCAAAAAGGGTGAAATATTTTTTTAAAGCTATGTTCACGAGTAAGTAGTGGTTACGGGTAAAACAGCAAATAGGTGAATTCATAGCGGAATATGGTAAATAGAGAGGAATGTTTTTTTTGACGTCGGCGCCGAACAATTACTCGCATGGCATAATTTTCTTGGTGCCAAAAAAAGCTTGTGCGAATACTTATTTCATTAAACTAGGTCCTGTTCAAACCGGCGCCGACGTCAAAAAAACATTCCTCTCTATTTACCATACAAATGACGGAGTTTTAAGGTAACAAACATTTAAAAAAACCCACCCAAATTGAGAACCTCCTCCTGTTTTTTTGAAGTCGGTTAAAAACAGAGTATGGTGCAATTGGGTCTTAAGATCCTAAACTTCATACTTAGATTTTGACATACTCTTAGTGGTTTCCACTTACGCTATGAGTTCAGACCTATCGCCATGTTCATGAGATTAGACGTTTGTTACCTACGTGGGCGGTGGGAAAAAACACACGAATTAGAGCCGGTAAGCCCAGTTGATCATAGTTTAATCCCACTTTGTAGCGACCTAATTCAAACGTTGCCTAATTAATGAACAGACTTGAAGTGGTTGCGAGACCCGAAAAACTTTGATGTGCCCGACATGATTAGATATTAAATGATGGTTGGATAGTAACGTTGGACGAGTTGAAACAATTCTTATGTAGAATTGAGATAAATAGCCGCTAAGTTTTCGTAGAATATTGGGTCATCATCATCATATCAGCCTATTGCAGTCCACTGCTGAACATAGGCCTCCCCCAAGGTGCGCCACTTTGCACGATCCTCCGCTATTTGCGTCCAGCCACTACCCGCTGTCTTCTTTAGGTCATCTGTCCATCTGGCTGGGGGGCGTCCTTCACTACGTTTGCCAAGACGTGGTCTCCATTCGAAAATCTGTTTCCTCCAACGCTCGTCGGTTTTGCGACAGACATGGCCAGCCCACTGCTACTTCAGCTTGCTACACTTTTGGATAATATCCATCACTCGGATAATATTCTGGCGACAGAAATATATAAGTTATATTTCTGTCGACAGAATATTGTGTGACTAATTTAAATAGTTAGCGAAAATTAAGGATGTAATTCATCCTGTGAAACTGAACATCTTTCATCAAGAAACATTTTTTTATTTTATTTTTTTATTAATGAAGGGTTCGCTCTTGACCACAATCTAGCCCAAGGGCAAAGATGCGGTCGAGGATGTAGCAAGCTCACCCAGAAGAAGCCTATTCACTCGAACTTTAAAGAGATTCGGGTTATATGAACTCGGAAATACAGACGCAGGCAGGGAATTCCATTCCCTAGCAGTGCGCAATACGAAAGATGATGAAAAGCGCTCAGTGCGAATCCGTGGGATATCAACAAGATAGGGATGGTACCCCGCGGTGCGTCTGGATGTCCGATAGAAGAATGGGGCAGGCGGAATGAGCTCATGCCGCTCCTGAGCACACTCCCCGAAGTCGGTCGAAATATGAATTTTTCGCTTCTCCATACAACTTGAGCTGATTTGCCTTTGTAGGAGAAGCCGATTAATTTTTTTAGAATTCCATGTAGGTTTCTTGGGGAATGTTGTTCAGTTTCATGAGGAGAATCACCCCCTAAAGTTTCGCTAGCTAATTTAAAATCACCCCATATAGTGGCCATAGAGGTGGGACTTTTCTGGTCTAACCAAACTTTGCCCACTTTTCTTTTCTGGTCTAACCAAGCTGGCACACCCATTTGGCTAGCGGCCGCCATTTTGTCTATCGGTCTATTTAGTGAAAATTGTCTCAATACAGCCTTGTTCTTTCAAGACGCCAAGCAGAATTTGAACGCTGTTGGCGAAATCATCCAAATTGATTGATTGCACTGTCAAAAATGACAGTGCACTTTAAATTCTCTTTGCAGTGCACTATCTCTGCAGCAGTTGCCGGTGGCATTTAATATGTTTTTATGTATATAAGCTGACGACACGAAAGAAGACAATTGTATTTTTTTTTAATAAGAAGGGTTCTCTTGATACCTCAATCTTGACCAAGGTCATAGATGAGGTCAACGGTGGAGCGAGTTAACCATAAAAATGCCAATTCCGCTCTTAACGTAGCTACTAAAAGACTTGAATTTCACTCACCATCATCCAAGTTGAGATTCCTCGCAGCGACCCTGGCATCAGCAGTGGAAACCTCGTGCTCCACGAAGTACTCCTCGAACCGGACCTCCACCAGCCCGTCTTCTGACGTCCATGTCTCAGAGTCATTAGCTCGGAGACTGGACTGGAGACTTGAGCTATTGTTGGCTTTGCCTGTTCCTACTGATTTGTGAGCTGCCGCGTGACGTACCTGGGGAAAGAAAAACATGTTTTTTTATAACAAATGGGTTTGCTCTTGACCACAATCTAGCCCAGGGGCGAAGATTTTTTTATTTATTATTATAAGAGATTAACTCTTGACCTCAATCTTGACCATAAGGTCAAAGATGAGGTCGACGATGGAGCGAGTTAACCCAGAAAATGCTTATAAAAGCACTGGTACTCCCACGCACCGACGGAACACAGCAAGCTGTTTGGCGTCGGACTTCGGTAGGAGGGTGGTCGCGAACCAGACGGCCCTTTACAGAGCCTACCACACCGCATGAGACCATAGGACACCTCAGATACAGAAAAAAAAAGTGTCGTTGCCTGAGATGGATTACTAGGAGGCAGGTCTCATTTGTGTTTCCTTAGTCGCCTCTTACGATACCCACGGAAAGAGATGGGGTGGTGTTATTCTCAACCGATCACCACACGGTTAAAAATACCATACATAAGACCTTATATTTAGGACCGAGGGATGTGGTCATGCGAGGGACCTCTGGCCAGCAACACACAATTTGGTCCACAATAGGTTTGGTCCTGTATCTGAATCGACGGTTCTTGAGTTCAATTCCCGGTCGAGAAACTATGTGAGTAATCCTTATTAAATGTGTAATGATGTGATTGGAGGATATTAAAAGACCGAAAGAGTTTTGATAATCCTTGGTACTGTGGAGTTTCTATCTCCATGATAACAATCTACTTAGAACGCCTTTAGCAAAAGGTCCTATAATCAAACTGATTCGCAGTTTTTGGCGCGTTTTGAATTCATTTGACACAATATCTGCCGTGGCGTTAGTCAGGTTCCTTAATAAATTCTTTAAAAGTGATTCTTTACCTTTTCCTGGTCTCCATTAGCTAGATCCTCGGTTTCTCCCTCTGAGTTACGCTACAGACCGGGTTGAGGTGGGGGGACCAGGACAAGGCAGTTAATCACTTTACGTCATTTATAAGAGCGCAACCTAACCTTCACGGCCTAAGCCGCGGAACGTCATGTGTCAGTTATGTACAAAAGGCGCGAAATGACCCGAATCAATTTGAAGTTGGAACCATTGGCTAAAAGGCAAAGTAGATGGTTAACGTGACATGACAGTACACACACAAAAATACACTGTGTCTCAAATAAAATACAGACCAGCACTTCAGGCACTCTGAAGATGACGTCACAGGTGACGCAGGCGAGCAGCGCAAGCGCAGCGGCGGCGGCGAGCCACGCGACGCCCGCACCCCGGCGACGCATCCCATCGCAGTGGACGGTCACCACAGCCGCTGGGGGAGAGGGAACGTTATTAGACAAAACTCTTCATACTTATAACATGTTAGAGATATAGGGTGTAAAGGATATTATAGCTTAGCAATAACTGAAACCGTAAACTCAAACCATCATTCTGAATGATTTTCCAGTGGAATTCTTAAATATTTTTTTAAGTTTTTCAATATTTTCTGCTTTAAAATTGAATTATTCAATCTACTACACTACTACACTACTTAATACTTAGTTATAAGATTATTATTATTATTGTTGACAATGATTGTAACAGCAGTGAATAAAGTTTTTATCTATCTATCTATCTATCTATTTTCCATCGCATTCTGACAGCTAAAGTTTCAGCGATACATTGCGTAGCGCCGCGAGCCGAAGTAAGTGAATAACAAAAACTCCTTATCTTAACGTTTCCGGGAAAAAAATATTACTTGTAGTCTAGTTATGGGTAGATTCCACCATTTAAATATTTGCTAAGCTGTTCCTTACACCCTGTATCTATGCACCTAGTAAAATGTCGTAATAAAATTGGAAGATCAGAAAACCAGTTTAAATATACCTAGGTTTTGATTAAATATCCTCTAGCGTGCATCAGGCAACGATGTTGTGCTAGGTACTGGTTGTTACCTTACCGCTACCATTGTTGGTAATTTTAGTTACAAAATGGGAATAAAGCTGGTACATGGAGTCTTGTTCCACAATATTTAAGTATATTACCTCTCGGTCATAAGAATTTATAAAGAATCAGTTTCAAATTTTTTTATAAGCAGTTACGAATTTGCTATGCCTAATGTCGGCTGTCTTTATCCTAATTACAGCCGGACGGTCAGGTGTTCTAAGGCCTGTATTACAGGATACTCAAGTCTTGATCTATACTTAAGTATTGATTGTCTCTTTCTCTCACAATCAAAACGACAACGACGACTGCTACTCAAATATAGATCAGAGTCTAAGTTGCGTTTGTAATAGGTACGGACCTCAAGCAATGCAACCGGTCACCCAACAGGCAATTTACTACCTTTGAGGCATAACGTAGCCTAATAACCTAATAATGAAAATCTTTTAAAAGTCATTTAGTTCCGAGTTCATATTAGAAAACCACCACACAAGCTAACGGAATCCAAACAGCTCTAATTAAAGCAATGCATTCCTAAGCTCGGTGACACAGTTCCGCGAATGCAGCTTAAGATGCAGTTCGTATGCAGCCTGCATTTGATAGCCTATTGTCTGGGACGATCAGGTTCTTAAGAGCTACCAGTGAATGACTCATACGAGCGATTTGGAGGTTTCACAAGTTTATATGGGCACAAATAGGGTCAGGAATCCTTGGTCCTAATAGCGGTAAAAATGTCGAAATGAATTGCGTGACATTGTTTTAACAAATTGTTTTCACAAATGATTTTTAGAAAACAATTTTTACAAAACAATTTGAAAAAACCTAGGTACTTACTTACCTCACTCTAAACTATGCTATGCCCTTTGCCGATTTTAAGTCAATTGAGAAAAACCATTTATCTACACTACACTTAATATTTTAAAGAGGAAAGATTTGATTGTTTGTTTGTTTGTTTGCATTGAATTAAATAGGCTTCTATTGGACCGTTTTGAAAAATGCTACATTATCCCAGAGTAACATAGGCTGCATATTTTCCCAAATTTCCACGGGTACGAAGTCCCGTGCGGAATGCTATACAATACAATACAATTATTATTTTTAAAAAAAGCTTCAATCTGATACTTCGTCAGCCAGTTATTGCTGATTAAAATACAAAATCTCACAATAACCTAGTTGCTTGTTACTGTTATAAATGTTAAGTGGTTCATATTCTAATGGTGTCCCTTATCGAGGCTCTACTAAAAATGCCCAATAAACATTGGTTGGCCTTAATTCTGGTCACACTACTCATGGCCCTTAAGAGGATCGACTACCGCGCCCATGTCCATACAAAAAGGGAAAACGTTTTGCTACCCCTAAATCTTCTCCGATTTTGATAATTTTTCACTATGTTGTTGTCCCTATCAAAAACTATGCCTCTATGTTTTCCTTTTTTGAAAATTTTGTTTAGATAAAAAGTTATAAGGATCTGTAATCTTGCTTTATTGGGTTTGAAAAACATTCATTTTAAATTCATTGTATTTCAGAAATAAAGTAAATTTTCGGAAAAAACAAAAAATAGAGGCATAGATTATATTCTGCTGAAAAGATTGATACCAAAAAGTAGTATATTTAGTACAGTTTAGGGGTTGGGAAACGTTTTCCCCCCAAACGCGATTTTCGACAAAAAAATACCTAGAAACACAGCCGAGCTGCAACTGTCTCTATCGCACGTTTGCGAGCGGGGCCGAGCGCGGTCGCGACAGAGAATGATTCTCCAAATACCTATTTTCCTACGCTCGCGGCGCTATAGAATAGTCTTAAGTTCACAAGTACGTTAACCCAAAAACATAGTTCGAAGGTATGACCCACTTCACTTTCGATAAAGGAAGGCGATATTTTTGGGGCAACTTAAACTGATAAGAGTTGGATTGATGGGATACGTATGGAATTTCCCTAGAAATTTGATGATTTAAGATATGCTCTTTGAGGAATTTTGAGCATGCAGAAATGAAACTTTACATTAAGAAGTTCCATTACACACTTTCATGTTTCGGTTTTAAAACTTAAATGTAATTTTTGTACTTCGCCGTCTTTGATTGAATAGTACACATAATATAAATAATGGTCTTAAACTACAAAAAAAAAAGAAATTAAACGGTACATACTCAAAGGCCCACACTAAGGTTTTCCCTTGTGTCGTGGGTCCCTTGGAACACAAATAAAGACAGACCTACACAAACACCAAAGACCCGAGAACAAACATCTGCTTTTTACACAAATATTTGCCCCGACTGGGAATCGAACCCAGGACCCGCCAATCAAGAGGCAGCGTCACTACCACTCAACTAAACCGGCCGTCAAAAAGTACAACCTAATCTTCGACCATTTTTTTTGTTAAGTCTTATTTGCTGAAACTATTCTACTTACCGTCTTGTTTCAACAGCCTGAAACTATTGCTTACTTTGAATTATAATTTATGTTATGATGAATTATGATTATGAATTATGACACATACCGAAATGTATTCCTGAAACCAACTCATGTGCCGCTAAATATCTAGGTTGGCGACGTAAGTCCTTGCCTATTATCGAGAGAAGTATCTAGGACCCAGCCTCTTATGAAGACGAGCTGACTCTAGAATCTAGTTAGCTCGTGGGCTGTCAATACAAGTATTTCCCTTTATAGTTTATTGAAAGGCGTCGTCGTCGCTATTTCTAGTGCACGGATATACTCCGTAAGTTGATACCAGACAGCCGGAAAGAGGAGGGGTGGTGTCGAGTTTCTTACTCTACGACAGACACTGAGACACAAGGCAGACGAGATAATGGCTTTAGTCACTCATAATAATAGGTCTTTAGCTATGGAATTGCCGTTTTGCGTCCAATATTTTTGGAAAGCAGATTTTTTCATGCTTAGGTTTTTAGATTTTTCTTGGAAATGCGAAATCTTAATTTAATAAAATCTTGTAGGAAGGTTTGGACAACTTTAAATAATTTTGATCATACTTAGTTTATTGAAGGTTGTAATTGTAACAAATGTACGGCAAAAATGAGCAATGAAACGGGCAACAAATGAAATAAACTATATTTGAGCTCCGTTTAGTTTTAATTTTTTTAGAAAGCGATTTATATTTATGTACTTAGTCAAATATGGAAGGTCCACCTTTTTTGAAGTCGGCTTATGAAAAATTGCTTCTAAAAGCTTTAATGTATGGTTTAAAGTAGCCGCGGCCCTATGCTATACTTGCACCGTTTGTTGCAAGGCCGTGTTCATTGACTGATAAGAAATTTTTATAGTAGGACATTTTATTGATTGGATATTTTCAACTTGTAAGTATGTATATTGGTCATATTTCCGGTTGGATCTAAAATCGTTCGTATCTTTAACAAAGGAGACTTTTCACCGGCCCATATACTTACGTCCCCACCGAGGTGCACGGGCTTCTATTCGAATCACGACTATACAGGATGGCCCAGAAATCGTGGATCAAACTGCTATGGGAGGTAGCTTGACTTATGTCCTATACATAAAAAAAACCGGCCAAGTGCGAGTCGGACTCGCGCACCGAGGGTTCCGTACAAACCTAGCTTAAAGGTATTGTAGACCTGAGTATTTGATATGAATTTCAATTTAATACCTCAACGCGTTCATGAGGAAAGGGGTAGTAAGTTTAAAAATATTAAAAATATTTTTATGATATGATGTAATTAAAAATTTATAGTTTTCGCAATTTTTCCTTTATCTGTGCTATAAGACGTTGCTTCGTACCAAATTTCAAGATTCTGTGTTCACGGGAAGTACCCTCCCAAGTAACACAGGAAGCATTTTAACAAACGAACAGCCAACTTATGTAGAACTTAAGGTTCGTATAAACTCTTATATAAGTTCACCGAGCATCTTGACGCTTTATATTGGCATTTCAATATTATTATGATGCTTTACGCTATATAACGGTTGGATAATGCCACTTAATATTGCTTTTCTAAAGCCTTTAGTTTTAGTACAGCAAACTACAACGCAGCCGTACAGCTTTCAGCTGTTTTTAGTGCATTTGGATCTACAATAGCATTATTAAGTAGTAAATAAATGCTTAATGATGTTTAATAGCATAAAAATGAACCATTATAATGCCACGTAAATCCGCTATACAGCTTTCAGCTGTTTTTAGTGCATTTGGATCTACAATAGCATTATTAAGTAGTAAATAAATGCTTAATGATGTTTAATAGTATAAACATGAACCATTATAATGCCACGTAAATCCGCTATACAGCTTTCAGCTGTTTTTAGTGCCTCAGGGTCTAAAATAGCATTTTTAAGTAGTAAGAAAATGCCTAATGCTGCTTAATGGCATAAACTTGTGCCATTATAATGCCCCGAAAATCCGTTATACAACTTTGAGCTGGTTTTAGTGCTTTTTGTTGTGTAATAGCACTTTTAAGTGGTAAGTAAAAGCCTAGTACTGCTGAACAGCATAAACGTGAATTAATATAATGCTTGCATTTTTAAAGATCAACTGAGTTCTGTTGTACATCTAAAAGCCCTTTAATTAAATATACTTGAGTTATTGTAATGCGTAAAGCTGTATATACATTCATTATACCGTATTCGTAAAACCATTTGTCGGCCATTTTGGGGAAAGGCAAAATAGCATAGCATAGGTTTTTGTTTGCTCAATAAAACGACAGCACAGTTTTTATGAATTTTTGACTTGTGGTAGATATTATATATTATTAATTTAACTGTGTATGTGTTATTAGCATATTATAATGATTATTACATATGAAGTTGTGATTTCATTATACGTGTAATATAGGTAAAAATAAGTGATGAATTTTGTCCACAAAATGTTCAAAAAACCGTTTAAAGTAAGAGCAAGAACAGGAGGAATCAGGCGAAAAATATCAAAGGAATGTGCAAAAATTATGATGTCTTCGAACCTGATTAATGCACAACAAAATGATTCGTGTGAAGTGAGTTGTAGCGATATTAAAGAAGGTTCCGTAGGTCACCAAAATCAAGGAGGACCTGTCAACATTAGTAATACACATGATAACGAATCCTCGTGTTTTGAAAAATCTGTTATTGCGAATAATGAGAATATTCAACAAAATTGTGTTTATTCCTGTCCGCTTGATGCTGAAAATGTAAGACCTGAGAGCTCCGATGAAAGTGAAGAGGACAGTGACATTGATAAGTATATAAAATGTTCTTCATTTCGTGAAAATATAAGAAAATGGGCTATTGAAAGGAATATTCATCAAACAGCGTTAAAAGATCTAGCGAGAATTATGAATGGATTGATTCCGGAAATATTACCTATGGATCCAAGGACCATTTTAAAAACACCTAGATTTGTCAATATAAAAGAAATTGAAGGGGGCCAATATTGGCATAACGGAATTACTAATAATTTAACTTTGCTATTGGAAACTTGGACAGATGTTCCCGAAAATATATCTTTAAATTTCAATTTTGACGGTTTGCCTATTTTCAAAAGCTCAAAGAAAGAATTCTGGCCAATACTCTGTAACATTTCCGAAAATTCTAACATTAAACCTTTAGTGATTGGAATTTATTACGGAACTGGAAAACCTAAAAATTTAACAGCTTATTTAGAAGATTTTGTAATCGATGTTGGTCATTTATTGGAAGAGGGAATTACACTACTAAAAAATTCAGAGAAGAAAGTTACAGTAAAGATCAGATGTTTCATTTGCGACTCACCTGCTAGAGCTTTCATAAAAGGTAATCAATCATGTCCTTAATAAATTGTCCGTGTCATAATCCAAATCAAAAGGGACTCTATGGCGGCAGGCGGCGCTTACGTTGCACCGATTGTATAGTTGCGTAATTTAGACTATCACATCATATACAGCCAATTGTCTCCTTCCAAAGACCGATGTGCATTATTTATCGCGACGCCCGGTACTGTACTCGTATTACAGCCAATACAAGTATATGCATACCTGGTTTTGTATTAGAACTTCTTTACAATAACATTTCTTTTTTTCAGGTGTTTGTAACTTTAACGGAAAACACGGCTGCATGAAGTGTGTTACTGTAGGTGAATATTCCCACAACTCACACACAGTTACTTTTCCTGATACAAGTTGTTCCGAGAGAACAAATGATGGGTTTCGAAATAAAATTTATGGGGCGCACCATAAGAATGATTCTCCTTTGCTAAATCTTCCTATAGATATGGTAAAGGATTTTCCAGTTGGTGATTCATTGCATTTAATTGACCTAGGAATTATGAAGAGGTTACTAGTTGGATGGCGTGATGGTAATTTCGGAAAATTTCTAACGAAATTGCGTGCTAAAGATATTGAAGTAGTAACAAATTTCTTGAACAAGTGCAAGTTACCATCTGAAATTCATCGAGCAGTACGAGGTCTGGAGTATCTCGCATTTTGGAAAGGATCTGAATATAGAACTTTTTTGTTCTATCTTAGTATTATTATACTGCCAGATGTGCTCACAAGCGCCGTATTTTCTCACTTTCTGAAGTTGTACTGTGGTATCACAATTTGCTCAACTAAATGTCATCTGCCTTTGCTGCCATTAGCTAAAGAACTGCTAACAGATTTTGTCAAGCACTACAAAGACTTTTATGGAGCGGACTACGTTACTAGTAACGTGCACAATTTAATTCACGTAACTGCAGAGGTTGAACGATTTGGACCTTTACACTCTTTTAGTGCTTACCCTTTTGAGAATGAGCTATATTGTATCAAACGATTACTGAGAGATGGAAAGAATCCGCTATCGCAAATAGCAAACAGAATAGTGGAAGCCACTACAGAGTTTGGTGTTAGAAATTCTGAGTTAAGTAAAAAACACGATTATCCGTTTCTAACGACAAGTAGGAATAATTGTAGAGTACTTAATTTACAACAATTTAAAGTTTCCTCAAAAAT
This sequence comes from Aproaerema taeniolella, assembly GCA_949987775.1. Taxonomy (NCBI): domain Eukaryota; kingdom Metazoa; phylum Arthropoda; class Insecta; order Lepidoptera; family Gelechiidae; genus Aproaerema; species Aproaerema taeniolella. The sequence goes on along the minus strand of OX465244.1, from coordinate 18,414,061 downwards.
AAAAGACAGATATGTATTGACAACCGTCAACGACATAGTTGAAATAAATAATATAGTTGAAGAACCCAATAGAATTCGTATTAACGGCTTAAAAATAAGTAACAAAGAAGATGTGTTTACCTATCCCATAAAATCTTCACATTTACATATTTACAAAGTAAAAAATGATGACGGTAGCAATTGTGATATTGTGCTTGATCCTAAAGACCTAAAATGTAAATTAGTATGTTTGCATTATCATGAATACTTTTATTTCATACCACTATTGCATACGTTCCAATAAAAAACGTTTTTTTAAAGTACTTAAGTGTTTTATTTGTGTAGATTTAAGGGTAATTAACAATTGTTGTATATTATAATTTTTTTATGAATCAAAATTGAAAAGTAAATCAGTTTTGACAATGATTATCGTCATATACCTACTTCTATTCAGTTTTTGTTAAAGAAGTATGACTGAACCTTCATTCCAAAATGATAAATTACATCAGTCTTTTGTCAATCATACTTCCATACGTTCCAATGAGAAAAAAAAACAAATTTTACTCTAGCTGCTTATTTGATTAGGATTTTAATTATTAGACTGGGTAAACAAATCCAAACATGCTAGTGTCTGAATCATTGTGTAAATTTAAACTTTAATAAACAATTATGACACTTGCATTTTGAACTTCAGTTTGAATTGTGTTATGGAAATTAACTAATACTTGTTAATAATACTTATTTCTTATCATTCCTTATGAAAAATAGATTCATTTTACAAATTCAAATCAGACTTATTTAGCGACGACAAGTGTACCTACAGGATGATCTTATTATGTCTGACCATAGTCTAAGGGGTGCTAATGTTGGTCATACTACATCTTTTACTAAAGGACTAACCCCAAAAGCGCCTCCGAAATATATGAAACAACTGGTTTTTTTGCGTTTCTATGGTTGGTCTGATGGTAAAAGTCGTTCAGTAGGAACCTTACCTACATTTCACCTCTAAGACAATATAATATAATAAGACAACAAAATCACCCTGCATGTAGAAACATAATTTTTTATCTAAATTCTAAAAAAAACTCTCAAAAACAAATAATATTAATTCTTTTCGTCATTTCTAAAACATACATTGAAAACTAGAAACATATTTATTAAGGTCCTAATTTATTAGTCTTCATACTTTTGAGCTTCTACTCCTGATACTGAAAAACTTTCCTCAAGGAACCCATAGTCAAATCGCAAAAAAGAGTTGGCTCTCCCATACTAAGTCAACTTATTATGGGAAGTTTTATATTTGCAAGTTGTATACATATTTCCTCTAACTGCATAGATTGCGCGGCCAATTTTTGAGCAATTTTCTGCTGGTTTTCAATAGTGATCGTTTGAATTTGGAGCATATTGTCTATTTTTTCGGATAACATATTTTGATTTGCTAAAATTTGGTCGAAGTTTAAAGTTTCTGTGCCAATTATCTGAACTATATTTTCATTATTAGTGGTGTTTTCAGTGGTAACGTTATTATAATCCGTACACGGGTTTTCTTGATTTTCTTGATCGCATCTCTGAAAAAAATATATTTATTTTTGTTATGTAGTGTCGAAGAAAATGTTTTAGGTCTCGTGTATTAGGTATGTTTTTCTCCATTAGTGATAAGGTCTTTCTAATATTAAATAAGGTAGACGTCTGGGTGTTCGTCATTGTCCCAGTACACATAATCTTTAAACTTACGCCATTAGCAATAGAGGGATAACTATTGAGCATAAACATGGAAGGCACTGGGACGTTTATCTTAGTGCGAATAACGACGGCGCTATCCACACAGCTCAGGATCAGGGCTCCGTCAGTGTTCTGTCAGGGACGGGCGAAAAATTGCTTGCATAAATTTTGCATGAACTTGTTCACACAGCTCAGTATCGGGCGCATAAGGGCCCTGACACCGAGCTGTGTGAACAAGTTCATACAAAATGTAGTAATTTTTCGCCCCCTGATGGAACACTAACAGGGCCCTGCCTGACCCTAAGCTGACCCCTTAAACACGCGTGCGTGCGTATGCAAGGTAAGATCATGCACACTAGGTACCTACATAAAAAATGAACTTACCAACTTGTTTGCCATAACTTCAAAATTTATTGCTTCTTTATTTTGGGGTGCAACCATGCCTATATTATTATCTATATCAGTGTCTGAATTTTCTTGCATTGTTGTTAATTCAGCTTCAGCAAGCTGATATGTTCGAATATCATTCCTTTTTAAAATGCAGTCCATTAATTTCCATTCTTTTTTATCAGGCTTGGATTGCTCATCTTTTACTATTTTAATGTACTGTATCTTTTTAGGCGGCCACCACAGTGTTCCGCTTTCCTCCCATAAAGAAGGAACCACACTTAGTACTGTTTGCCCTCTCTCTCTAGTTTGTATAATTTTGTACGGCATTGGTACGACAAAAATTACTGAAACTAAGAATACAATATTATTAAAAAAATATCACGCATTAAAAAGATATTAGTGCGTTTTCTGAAGTTTTTGACCACCCTGAGGCACAGATAGATTTGATGGCTGAGTACACTGCACCGATAATAAAGTGAATAACGGTCCTTTTTACTTTCGAGCGACGGAGAAATAAAAAGTTATGGAAACGTCCGAAAAATCGACTTCGAGATTTTAATGAAAATAGGCTCTATATCACTAGTGGACACCAGAAAAGTGATCTAGAAAAAATGACTGTGTGTATGTATGTATGTATGAAACCACTGGGCCGATTTAAATGAAATTTTGCATGTATACGTTTGAATTTATTTGCCAGAGGCATCTTCTTTCCGAATTTTTAATTTAGACCTATTAAAGGTATAAAGGAACCTCCCATACAAAAAATCTTTTTTTTTTTAAAACAGATCCAACGATTTTTTTAAAAGTTTTACCATAGATACCATTTATTAACATTGAAAACTCGAAAAATGGTAGCTGTCATACAAAAAAAATTCAAGTAAATTTTTCTCTAAAATGACTACGGATGTTTGTGAAATTTTTACCATAGGTAAGTATAATTTATCAACGTATAAAATATGGCATACAAAATATACAAAATATGGCAAACTACCGTGTTTAGCAGTCAAAAATACGGTGTTTTTGACTCAAATTACCGTAGAAGCATTTGAAAAATACCATGTAAATTACCGTGTAAAATTTTTGTTTATAATGCTTACGTTTTTGTTCAGTTTTTGAAATCTTTGAAGATGAAACCTCGTATCGGTTTCGTAACTATCAGTGTCACTGTCCATTTAAATAATATCACTTGGTATCGTAACTCAAAATAAAATATTAATTTAGCTATCACCCAACACAACACTGAAACGGTGACTGACTAAAGTAAACTGATTGACTGACTGACTGAACTGAAAATCTCGCGAGCGATTGATTCATTCATTATTATACAACCAATTTTCATTTAGATTGGACAAATAGACGGATTACTTGCAGGAATACTCTTGTATTTAGTCGAATTAAAGGTCACCTAATGAACGGGAATTCCCCCGAACTCCTACACAAAAAGGGCCGGCGTGCTCGGTGTTGCCAACTGCAGGCGACAAAACTGCGCTTAGTTTTATGTATATTCGAGATCTTCGATTTCAAACTTTTATTGTGATATTAAGCACAAATATTATAAACTACTGCACGGTAGGTAGTTAATATCCACAAATACCGTAGAAAAGACGTTGGCCAAAAAAACCGTGCTTCTACGGTAATTACCGTGTATCTGGTAACACTAGGATAGGTTTCCGCTGCGTGGCGTGGTATGCATAGCGCGTGCGCAGGACATCCGATGTCCTTAAAACTTTCGGTTTATAGCTAAACTCTATATTCCTCCTCACACACGTTACACTATTGGTTAGAACTTACCCGCATTTTGATGAATTCCCTACAAATTGGCAACACTGCCGGTAGTATACTACGCTACATCGGATCTCAGGGGTTTCCTCTAGCAGAGAGAGTAGAGATATCATCTCTTTCTATGGTATGGTTGCGTTCAAAATAAAATAAATCCGTTCAGAAAGCCTTTTTATCAACTCTTGGCAAACGGATTCAAGTTGTACAAAAATTCTGAAATGGGTTTTATTGTTTTGCTCAAGAATCCCTAAAATTGCGTTCCAAGTAATGGCACTATTTCAGTCTACATCAAGTCTACTGGTGTATCGGTGAACCCTTATAGAACTACTTTATACACAATGGCACTGCAGTGCGTCATCAAATCTCTTCTCTCTGGCCTCTGGCTTAATAGTTGTTCACGTGTGAGTATTTATACTGTTGGCGGCATTAATTAGCCTTTTTAAAGGCTCACCAGGCTGCTATAGACAGACGCCATTTTGTTAATATTTTATAACCAAAAAATAATATCATTCGGACCTATTTATAAGAGCAATAGACCTACATAATAATGATATAACTTAATTTAATACTGTTCAACCAATACTATTATGTTAATTATGCAAAATTCGTTCTACAGTAGGAATACACAATTGTTTTGGTGATTTCACACATATATTTATATAACATTTTCTATCAAAACTACAAAATATCGGAGGCGCGTGAAAATTTTCAATGAAAACTATATAGACATTTACAGTAAACTAAATTGCGCAATGCACGAAATAACAAAGGAGTCCAAAAACTTACCCAGTATTATAAATTTTGTGTCCACTCTGAGGTATTCACGAACGATATGGTATTATAATGTCACTCACTCGATCAGTTTTGACCGTCTGCTTCGTCCATATATTATATTGCGAGACAAGTCGTTGTATTATAATATTTGTACCGCGCGTATTAGAGATGTTTTTTCAATGATGTAGGGCTTTTTTAAGTTCTAACTGTGAACACTTATATAGCTCCAATCATTCTTTTACTACTTTTTAATGCTAGTCTAATGCTTTTGTAATGCAATTAACATCTTCAATATTAATAATATTGCCAATATAATGCGTCTGTAATGCGATTGGCAACTTTATTGACCATTTTAATGCTTCTTTAATGCGATTGAGACCTTTTTTGACCACAATAATGCTAATATAATGCGACTGAAATGCAATTAAACAACTAATGTGAACCTATTTAGGATCGAAAGCCGTATGATTTGTGCCCAAATAAGCATTACAGTAGCCGTATAAACGTTTATAATGCTACTGTAAAACTAACTCAAAATGCGAAAACGATACAGAATTGCTGTAAGTCGGCCGTTATACTGCTTTGATGTGTTACTTGGGCTGTAGGTTTTGATTCCTTTGCGAGTGTCGAAAATTTGCGGAAATTTGCGGCATAAACGACTGTATCTTTTGATTGCGTTGGCTTAGAAGTTTGATTTTTTCACAGCTTCAAGGGACAGTAGACCTGAGTAATTGATATAAATTTCAGCTTCATACCTCCACGCGTTCCTGAGAAAAAGGGCCTTGACAGACGGACGGACGGACGGACAGACGGACAACAAAGTGATCCTATAAGGGTTCCGTTTTTTCCTTTTGAGGTACGGAACCCTAAAAATATAAAAAAAACGCACATGACCATAAAAAAAAGAATATCCGAAAAACGGGACAATCATAAAATTTTATTAAGTTTCCAGCTCTAATTATTTATTGTGTTTTGGGTTTCTTGGTACATCTAGGTGTTTTGGGTTTCTTTGTACATTTTTTACAAATAAACACAAAACGCAATAATTAGAGCTGGAAACAAATAAAATTTGATGATTTTTCCCGTTTTTCGGATATTCTTTTTTTTATGGTCATGTGCGTTTTATTTTTGAAGTAAAAACTTCTTTAGCGGCGTTGAGCACTTTTAATATGGGAAAAAATGTTAAACTCGCGATGAACTCGCGTCAGATGTCACGTGACCGTGATCATCAGATGTGATCGAAAATGCGTAGGATAGGGTTGCCACCTTTTTTGAAGTGAAAACTTCTTTAGCAGCGTTGTGTACTTTGAAGTAAGGGTGGAAACCCGGACGGATGGCAGCCCTATGGTAAAATTATCTCTGTGACAGATGTCAACGATGTGAACGATTATTCGCACATAGTGCGCAAATACTGATAGACTATTTTAATGAATTGAAAGTAGACAGTTTGGTCGAAAGGAAAAGTTGCCAGATTGTAAGCAACAGGTCGAGGGTTCGAAATGTTCGAATCCTGAGAGAATATCGGACTCTTTTTGTGTATTTTTTTTATTTCCATATTAATGCACAACGTTAATGTTCAAGTTTTCACTTCTCCCGGCACTCCCGGAGTGCAACCCGTTTTATTTTTTTTCATATTTTTTATGTATAGGACATTAAGTCAAGCTACCTCTCATAGCAGTTTGATCCACGATTTCTGGGCCATCCTGTATAGTTAACTTCAAAGGAAACCTAGGTCCGTATCACAGAATGCGACTCAGACTCTGATCTATACTTAAGTAGCAGTTGTCTTTGTCATTTTGATAGTGAGAGAAAGAGACAATCTATACTTACGTATAGGTCAAGACTTGAGTCTCCTTCGTATAGACCAAGATCCCAGGGCCACCAGACCTTACTTATTTTCTCATAAACCAAATGTGTAGGAAATGATAGTGCTAGTACGTACTAGTAATGAATGAATAGGTACCAGCTAACCTGGGCCGACGGCCAATTTTCAGCAACCAGGTTCTGAAGGTACTTCCAAAAATTACTCACTTGTCTTGAAGTCTGGGTGCTATAAAAAGTATTGTTATAGTTCCCTGAACATCATATACAAAAATCACGGCTCAGATTGTAGGCACAATCGCATAATTTACTTGCGAACTGTAAAGCGTCTGGCAGAAATTACACCCGACGGAGAGTGTCTGGCTGTGTTGAACATTAATTTTTATATTTAATTAATTATATTCTATAAGCCATCAGCAGTCAGACTTCAAGACAAGTGAGTAATTTTTGAAAGTACCTGCAGAACCTGATAGCTGAAAATTGGCCGACGGCCCAAGTTAGCTGGTATTCATACATTACTAGCACGTAGGTACTAGCACTACTATTTCCCACACATTTGGTTTATGCGAAAATAAGTAAGGTCTGGTGGCCCTGGGATCTCCGGGCCTTAGTTAACTTAATTCTTATAGTAGGACTCTATTGATAAAAGCTGCATGCGTGCACGGGCTGATCGGCTGGGATCCGTTACAATGCGCGCGCGCAATGCGCATATCTAACGCATGCGCGATGCATGACAATGCATGGTGTTCGGTATTCGATCACATCAAGCTAAGAAGTTAAACTGTTGTTTATTTTTTTAATAAGTAAGGAAAATGTTTTATAGTTGATTGTTGAGTCAGTTCTATTCTATATTTCAAACAAAATTATTTTAGAAGCATTCTTCAGTTTATGACGCATCCCTTTTTACGCTTTCCCGATTTACGAGCCGTTAACTGCTTCAATAGAGTTGCTGTAAAACTTGTACACATAATCTACCCACATACACAAGTAGTGTATATAAATAAAGTTCTACCAAGGACTTCTGTTTAAAACAGTAAATTCAAAGTAATAATTTTATAATTCTACGATATTGTTTCTACAGTCAACAGCACGCGAGCTTGTCAGTTGAGCTCTGGTCGTAGCGAATCTAGGTTACCTATCTTGTCAAGCTTGATATGACGAACATATACAATTTGTAAATGACAGTGACTAAATCGCTCCGGAACCGTGGTCCCACTGCGATGTCCCACTGGTAGGACAAAACTTTTTCGTGGTCCCACCAAACTCACACTTGACCGTTTTGTTACCCTGAATTGAAGGAACGCCACGTGGTAAGTATTACCCACATTATTAACCGACTTCAAAAAAGGAGGAAGTTCTATGTTCGACTTTATCATTGTACTTAATTATTTCTCACGTATACTTTCTATTATTTACACTACAAATAGAAAAATGAATAAAAAAGTTTATAAAAAAATTCAACCGACTTCAGAAAGTAAAAAATCAAAATTTTGCATATGATGTTTTAAGATACGTAGAAATAACATTAGATATACTTATTCTAAGGCCCGTATTACAAAAGAAGACTCAACTCTTGATCTCTACCTAAGTATTGATTGTCTCTTTCTCTCCCTATCAAAATGACAAAGCCGACTGCTACTCAAGTATAGATCAGAGTCTGAGTCGCGTTCTGTAATACAGACGACGGGGTTTTTTCACTGCTGGTTCGGTGTGATGCCAGAGTCTAATTATTAATTATTTGTTGACTGAACGCAAATATACACAGCATTTTTACTTAAAGAGAATTGAACCAACGGCGAAAATTCGTTTAAAGAACAATTAAGCCTTGTTTTACGTTCGCGCGCTTGTTTACGCGCCGTGCGATACAAATCCTGCAGCTCTAGCACGATAACGACAAACTCGCGCTCGGCTCACGCTGAAACTTCACTTTGATTGCGCGAGGGTCCGGCGCAAAGGCTTGCTTGCTATGGCGTTATCAATGTTGACATTTTATGTAGGTCAGGACAACTGAGACATGTCGCCCGGAGAGATCTCGCATATTCAGGTCGATAGCAAATCGTTTGTGACGACAAACAAGCAAACTTTCATCGTTTGTGACGGTATACTTTCGCCAAAAAATCAAAAAAACATGATTCAGCCAGCCGGATTTTGCACTTTTTGGAGCACATCAGATCTCAGCTCCTGAAGGGTTTTCGGGATTCGTTCCTGATCAAAAGGAATGTGACGCCTATGTGACAGAAATCCAAACTGATTTCATCTATTGTGATGCAATACTTTTGGAGAAATCTTGAAAAACAAGTGTCCAGCCAGCCTGATATCCGGCTGGCTGAACCACTTGTTTTTCGTCGATTTCTCGCTAACTAACGCGTTTCACTCTGAACTTTTTTGATCAAAGGTTTGTGATGGCAATGTGACAGGGTACCAAGCAGGTTTGAACGCCCGTAACGCATGCACTTTTGAGATATTCCAGAAAACTAAATGGTTCAGCTGGAAAAAGTCAGGCCAGCTAAACCACCTGTTTCTACCACTTCCAGGTGCGCTACACTCGAGGAATCTAGACCAAAGGTTTGTGACAGAGATGATAAATACGATGGTTCGTTTGTGATGGCTCAAAATGCAGCCCAAAAAAAGTTATAAGCGATTCTTTTTTTTCCATACATTGGTTAAACTAGGTGACCATGCTTTCAGTATTGCAAGGACAGTCCCTAATTGAATTAAATATTGAAGCGTTAATAGAATGAGCAAGGCGCCGTGTAGATGACTAAAATTATATTAACAATTAAATTAAACAATACTATGTAAGTCATCTTTCAATATCACCTAATAAGGTAGGTACACTTAGACCAGGGGTGGCCAACCGGTCGATCGCGATCGACCGGTCGATCGCGACTGTTAGTCCAGTCGATCGTGGCAAGGCAAAGAAATAAAAAAATAAGTATTTTCTCTTAATATAATAAAAAAAATACTACATGATTGTGTACTGAACTATGCTGTTTCAATTAAGATTTCAAGAAGTATGTAATCGGTAGATCGCACAGGGTTTCGTTAGTAAACAGGAGATCTTGGGTATAATCAAGTTGGCCACCCCTGACTTAGACGATAAATTATATTGCGCAATGAGAACAAATTAGTAGTTACAGAGCGCCGCTATGCAAACGAGGGCTTTTTTGGCACTAACTTTTTAAATACAATCAATCTTCAAATAATTTAGTCAGTCACGCTTATGGACAATATTTATGGAGTACTTTATGTAATACCGTCCTAACCTAGTGTATTTTTTTTAATAAAAGGAACTACATTTTTCGTGGTCGAACATTTTGGAGGAGTGACGACCAATCAGGATATTGTAAATAACACAGCCAATAATATTTTATTTAATCCTAATTTGACAAACTTGGAGCCATCTTTGCAATTTTGCAAATTCTTTTTTCTCTAGTTTCTTTTGTCGGATGGTGGCCATAGAGTAACTTATATAGTGATGGTGGCCGCACTACACTAGGCTTAATATCAAAGAGGATATAATTTCACTAATTTTTAAATAATATTATCGTGATATTATCAACTATTGCCGCTCGAAAAAGAGGTAAGTTTTCATCGAATTTATGTAGTTCTTCTGGTTAATTAATTGCCCCTGTCGATATTTCTTGTGTGCTCGTTACTCGTTTCAGAATGTGGCCGCCCTTAGTAACTAATAGTTAATATTTTCTCAATCTGTGATTACAAGGTAATTAAGACTTAAATTGTTATGCATAATTAGTGAATATTGAGTAATATTTTATACACTGTTAATTAAAATGTGATGATTTTAAAAAAATTATGTTATTTTATATGTATTTTCATAACATAACCTTTTCTGATTATAAGGCCAGGCCACAGCAACTACCAACACTGAACGACCCACGCTAAAAATACTAAAGGTAAGTAGGTGTATGTAGTAACAAAATTAAGAGAATAAATACTATTATTCTTTTGATCTAAAAATAATGTCTAGAAGTTAAATGAACAACAAATTTGGTCCCACATTTAAATATAATAAATATGTACAAATTAGCCAATCAGTTTGTTTTAGGCATGACAACTGCGATTAAGTCATTGACAAACTGTTGGAAAAATCAACCGCGATGGAAACCCTTCGTACGTAGCATTTTTTAGCTTGATTCACAAGTGACTTGTTTTTATTCGTAGCTTTTGGCTCATCATTCTTGGATATTATCCTCTAGTGTGCGGTGCGTAACCAGTACCGCCGCATTAAGAAGTCATAATAATATTGCACGCAGTCATTCGTTCTCATTGCGCAATATAATTTATCTTCTAAGTGTACCTACCTTATTAGGTGATACTGAAGGATGACTTATATAGTATTGTTTAATTTAATTGTTAATGTAATTTTAGTCATCTACACGGCGCCTTGTTCATTCTATTAATGCTTCAATATTTAATTCAATTAGGGACTGTCCTTGCAATACCGAAAGCACGGTCACCTAGTTTAATCAATGTATGGAAAAAAAAGAATCGCTTATAACTTTTTTTGGGCTGCATTTTGAGCCATCACAAACGAACCATCGTATTTATCATCTCTGTCACAAACCTTTGGTCTAGATTCCTCGAGTGTAGCGCACCTGGAAGTGGTAGAAACAGGTGGTTCAGCTGGCCTGACTTTTTCCAGCTGAACCATTTAGTTTTCTGGAATATCTCAAAAGTGCATGCGTTACGGGCGTTCAAACCTGCTTGGTACCCTGTCACATTGCCATCACAAACCTTTGATCAAAAAAGTTCAGAGTGAAACGCGTTAGTTAGCGAGAAATCGACGAAAAACAAGTGGTCCAGCCAGCCGGATATCAGGCTGGCTGGACACTTGTTTTTCAAGATTTCTCCAAAAGTATTGCATCACGATAGATGAAATCAGTTTGGATTTCTGTCACATGGGCGTCACATTCCTTTAGATCAGGAACAAATCCCGAAAACCCTTCAGGAGCTGAGATCTGATGTGCTCCAAAAAGTGCAAAATCCGGCTGGCTGAACCATGTTTTTTTGATTTTTTGGCGAAAGTATACCGTCACAAACGATGAAAGTTTGCTTGTTTGTCGTCACAAACGATTTGCTATCGACCTGAATATGCGAGATCTCCCCGGGCGACATGTCTCAGCTGTCCTGACGTACATAATTATTTTGACTTTCATTTATCTCTTTAGAAGCAAGATTCAGAAACCAGTTCACAGATGCACTCTGTTAAGTTGTAATAAAAACGGTTTTGCAACAAACCTTATGCTAACTTATTAGTTTCACATATTGCGGAGTAACATGACGATCGAAGAATTTCCAATATTCAATGTAAGGTACCGTATGTGATTCTTCTCCTTCATCTTTATCAGCCCATATACGTCCCCACTGCTGGGGCACGGGCCTCCCTCAATAACGTTAGGGGTAAATGCCATACTCACCACGCTTGGCAGACGGGTTGGCGAGGGTTTTGATATAATTGCAGAGTTTTCCTTCTCTGTGTGCAAATGAACTTGCTTGCATATTTACCTTAGTCGCCTTGTACGACACCTCGGTAAGAAAGAGGGTGGTCCTATTCTACTCTGCCGGGGACTCACACGGCTAACCGTATGTGATTACTTTGCATAAATGCAGGTTCGAACTTATTGAACACGTGTCGTATGTGTCACAGGCGATAGCGGAGGGACCTGACGCGCAGCGGGTGGTGCGGGAAGCAGGGTGTCAATTGTCTTTTGCATACGGTGCGGCGGTTTTATTTGATTGAAAATAAAAATATCATTTCATAACTTGATTTTGGTGTGTTCAGTTCGTTAATTGTGTGTGCTCCTATAACAAAATGTCTGACGAAAAATTAAGTCAACCACAAACAAGTTACGTGGCTACAATGGATCATTAAATTCCTAAATACATTCTTCGGATAGAACTTATTAAGGTAAGGTGGGGTAAGACTATCACCGGGGCAAGACTAACACAATTAATTTTCTCGCTAAGCGTTGTTACTAGCTCTAATTTACTACGTTGGTAAGACAGTACAGTGATAGCTGTTCTCGTTAAATAACACAGATGTCGCTACTGTCAATCCATACTGCCAACCTAATAAAATATGAAAATGTCAAAAGTGAGATAAAAAAAACGAGGACGCCGGTTCCGTCTATTTTATAGATTTTGCGAAGAAAAAAGTATGCAATCGAGGATTTTGAAACGTATAAGTAGTGTGATATTTGTATTTTCACCATAGTAAATATATAAATGTAAAGAAAAACACAGTAATCAGTGAGAAATTTATAGCATTAAAAACATAACCTAAATTCTCGAGTTGGGGCAAGACTATCATTTTGTCCGGGGTAAGACAAACGTACGTTTGTCTTCCCCCAAATTAGATGTAACAAACTTTTTATTTGAGTTGTTTTTCAAATCACTTATATGTTTTTTTTTATATCAATAAACCGGCCAAGAGCGTGTCGGGCCACGCGCATTGTAGGGTTCCGTAGCAGCATGGTTCAAATATGCAGCTGGCTTCTTAATTTTACAAGCATATTGTCATAGTCATAGTTGATGTTAAAATCCCCAAATACTATACTTAGTATCATTAAGAAATGTATTAAAAAGTTTGGCCTAAATATAACAGAATTAAAGTGAATTAAAGAATTAAAGAATTAAAGTAAATATAACAGAATTAAATTTTTTTTTTGCGACAATTTTATTGTAAGGAATAATATAATAATATCAAGCTAAGCAGGTGTATATTTTTCATGTGTCAATATGTTACAGCTTGGCTTTCGGCTCGCCTCACTTTTAGCGTGGAACCTTGTATGTCAACCATTTTGGATTAGGGTACACTTCGTCGTAAATGCTACCCTCGTGAATTATTCCACTTTTTTTTTCGTTATAAAAATTAATGTTTCCTAAACGGATTGCTGAATCGAAAAACGTTTGTAGTAAACCCCTTCTATCTTTTAAAAAGCTATCCTATGATAACGCACTCGATGATATCGGCTAGAAAAAAAACCATCGCCCATTCACGTTAATGGGAAACACACGAAAAAATTTTTTTTCGACCATTTTATTTTTTAGATTTGTCACCACAATCAATAGGTATGTATGACCATGCCAAATTTTAGCTCTGTACTATTAAGGATCTAATATTAGTAAATAAATTCTTAATGATGCCAACTAAGTTTGGCACTTGGTCGACTATTACTCGCAAACTTGAAGGGCCATCTTATGTGTGATACTTTTTCTTTTAATTTCGTTGTATATACTACCACCGTGAATTGTTTTACATTTTTAGAAACAACCGTTTAGCTGGTAGAGAGTAGGGCTTTCGAATACCGGATTTTTTGAATACCGGTATTAATACCGAAAAAAAAAATCTCAATACCGGGATCCCGGGATACCGGTATTAAAAAAAACTTTTTTTTTTCAGATTTATTCTTTCGGAAGGTGTTTCTGTAGAAGGTATTTTCTCCGCTAAATAAAACAAATAAGTTTGCCATGCAAAACCATTTATTTATGTAATGATATTTATGTAATAATATTTATTACCTCTCACTCAGACAGATCAGTCTTTTTGTATACAATAATTCGTACTAAAAAAATTATGATCGAAAATTTTGCCCATATAACCAGTCTCTATTTAAATTAATCATATTAATAAAATTATGTTTAATAGACCATTTAAAACCCCTTAAATGAAAGTAATAAAATTAATGATTTACTAAATTTTATTTACAAAAAAATACATAAGAAAATAAACTGCTGATCTCGCCATAAAACAAAAACAGAAAACATGACATTTTTGAATAACATTACGAATTTTTTGAATTTATATATTTTTCCTCGTGCTTCCATTACTGCGTTTACGCGGTTCGGCATACTGTACTCAAGTTCCTGATACGATTTTGGGGAATATTCTCCCATTCCTCTGTGAGGGCAATTGTGAGCGCACGAAGTGCGGTCGGGGGAGGGTTTCGTTGTTTTACGAATCTCCCTAGCTCGTCCTAAGCATGCTCGATCGGGTTGATATCCAGGCTGCGTGCTGGCCACTCCATAGTATGGAGTCCATACGAGTAATGTTCATCTCTTGAAGATAGTAATTTACTATCTGACCTGTGTGAGGTCGGGCATTGTCATGCATAAAAATGGCATCCTCACCCAAATTGACCATAAATGGACCAACGTGTTTATTTAGGATTTCTTCCACAAATCTTTCACTAGTTAAAGAGCCGTTTTATATGAACACCAGTTCTGTGCGACTCTCAGAAAAAACCTTTCCCCTGGTCTTCTATACACTCTGTGTCTTCCATCATGCTCGTATAGCATACATTTAGATTCGACGGAGAACATAACTTTTGACCAATCTTCATTATTCCAATTCAACTGGTTTTAGGCATACCTTAGTCTTGAAATACGATACCCACGCTCCAATTTAGAGCCGTTTGCAGGTCTTAGTGGTTTCAAGTTAGCCTCAGCAAGTCGTTGTCTTACCGTCCATGCGCTTGGGTTACTTCCTCCAAGGCGTCGAAACTGATTTGTAAGTTTAGTTCTTGTGAGAAAGCGATTACGAAGCATGGTGTTCACCAAATATCGATCTTCTTGTGCTGTGGTACGTTTTTGAGTACATAAGTATCAAAATCAAAATTAAGCGTAAAATAGATAAAAAATATTATATCTCATATAAGTCATAACTTACATTTTTATGTCGTATCGTATCCATCCAGTTATAAAGCACGTACAACACAAAGTCACAGATCAGAGCCAGCCAAAACACTGCTATAATAACGCGTGCAATTCCACTGCTAACTGTTTGATGACTAACTGAACTGCTTCGCCTTGTACCTGAGGCGGGGCGTGTTGGGAATTTGCCCTCCGCTACCGGGCGCCGTGGCGCTAGTGTTACCTCAAACTGGCAAGGACTCATAAAATGACTTTACATATCTCTTGCTCTGTAAGTAGTCACTTACTTCCCTGAATGCCGGGGTGTATGGATATCATTACAGCATAGGTTTCAAAACCTACCATGTAATGTTAACATTACAGCATAGGTTTTGGAATTTGAAAAAAGAACTGTCATACTCATACTACAAGAATATTTTTAAAAAGTTACTTTTTTTTTGTCTCGGTATCGATTATTTACTGAAATCGGAATCGAGACAATTTGTATAAGAATTTATGAAGATTTTATTTTTAATATCGAACTATTTGTTTCGCAGTCACATCGTATGTTAGTTGAAATCGATTTAAAAATCAAACTGGCCAGCACGATTTGACGCGCTTGCGTGCCATAAAATCCTTAAGAGTAAAAAAGGCAGTCGACTAGCTAGGCGCGAAATTTTAATTAAATACACATGTTTCTCTTTAATAAATGTTCATAGCAACCTGCTTTCTTGTTTATTTACTTACCTCACAATCGATATGTAAAGCAGAGTGTTTATCTCGGGTGTAAGCATCAATTGCATACTCGGGCTAATTAGCGCCCTCGCTGCGCTCGGGCGCCAAAAACCTCGTATGCAATTGATGTCATACAGCCCTTGGTTAACAATCTACTATAATTTTGTTATAATTGCAACTAAGTCGTTAAGTAATTAAAATATCGATTTGGAAATTTTCGAAATAATATAATTAATGTGTTTCTGCGGCAGTGATTGTCTTTGCAACGAGTTTTGTACTAAAAATAAAATGAAATCACTAATACCGGGACCCCGGTATTAGACATTTCAATACCGGTATTGAAAATGTCTAAAAAAGTCCGGGATCCCGGTATTAGCCAATACCGGGATCCCGGTATTGGAAGCCCTAGTAGAGAGGTAGACACTTGTGTTTGACAAAAATTTTTAATTTAAAAATTTATGTTTCGCAAACGGAGTGCTGAATCGAAAAACGTTGTTAGAAAACTCCTTCTGCCTTTTAAAAGCTGTCCTATGACACCCCATTTTATGATATTGGCGAGAAGAAAAAAATCATCACCCTTTCACATCTATGGGAGACACCCGAAAAAAAAAATCTACAGTTCTGTCGGCGTAATTTATATGTATGACCTTGCCAAATTTCAGCTCTGTGCTACCAAGGGTTTCTTAGGAAACCTGCGGACAGACGGACATGGCGAAACTATAAGGGTTCGTAGATTACTACGGAACCCTAAAAACAAATGTATTATTAAAGAGTTTGTAATTTCGGAAATAATTTTTGTTTTGGTCTAAATATAACCGAATGTAAGTATAAAATTCGCGAGCGAAGCGAGCGCGAATTTTTTTTTTTTTTACGGCAATATTACCTACTGTTAGAAATAATATCAACCTGCTGTTAAAATAATTTTGATGTCATTTTCGTAATTAACACCCCCAAAAAACTATTTAACGTCGCCTAAAATGTCAATATGTTACAGTTTAGCTTTCGACCTCCCCTCACTTTTAGCGTGGAACCTTGTAAACATATTCTTATTAATCCCAAAAACGTTTGGTCGACTATTACTCGCAAACTTGAAGGGCCAACTTATGTGTGATAGTTTTTCTTTTAATTTCGTTGTATATTCTATAACCGTGAATTTTTTCACATTTTTAGAAACAACCGTTTAGCTGGTAGGACCCGGAAACTTGTTTTTAACAAAAAATTTCAGTTTAAAAATATTTTTTTCTCAAACGGAGTGCTGAATCGAAAAACGTTCTTAGTAAACCCCTTCTATATTTTAAAAATCTATCCTATGACATTCAATTCGATGGTATCGGCGAGAAAAAAAAATCCATCGCCCTTTCACGTGTATGGGAAACACCCGAAAAAATGTTTTTTCCAAAATTTTATATTTTAGATCTGTCGGCGCAATCAATATCTATGACCATGCCAAATTTCAGCTTTGTAGTACCAAGGATCTTATATTAGTAAATATATTCTTATTAATCCCAACAGTGTTTGGCACTTGGTCGACTATTACTCGCAAACTTGAAGGACCAAGTTATGTGTGATAGTTTTCCTTTTAATTTCGTTATATATTCTACCAACGTGAATTTTTCCACATTTTTAGAAACAACCGTTTAGCAGGTAGAGGGGGGGACACTTGCGTTTGACAAAAATTTTCACTTTAAAAATTTATATTTCGCAAACGGAGTGCTGAATCGAAAAACGTTCTTAGTAAACCCCTTCTATCTTTTAATATGCTGTCCTATGACACCCCACTCAAAAATATTGGCGAGAAAAAAAATATCATCGCCCTTTCACGTCTATGGGAGACACCCGAAAAAAATTTTTTTTCTAAGATTTTACTCTACAGTTCTGTCGGCGTGATTCATATGTATAATCATGCCAAGTTTCAGCTCTGTAGTACCAAGGGTTTCTTAGGAAACCCGCGGACAGACGGACAGACGGACATGGCGAAACTATAAGGGTTCGTAGATTACTACGGAACCCTAAAAACAATAGACTTTGGTCAACACAATATTACTGTCGGCTGGGCTCGGTCGCTCTATAGTTAAAACTTGTAAAATTCAAAACAGTTGTTAAAATAAGGTCGAATAGTTAATGGTCGGTTTGGTCAAGTGGTTCAACGGTCGCCTCTTGATCGGCAGGTCCTAGGTTCGAATCCCAGCAGAGGCAAACATTTGTGAAAAAAGCAGATGTTTGTACTCAGGTCATGGATGTTCGTGTTTGTCTTTGTGTGTGTTCCAAGGGACCCACGACACAAGGGAAATCTTCGTGTGGCCCTTTGAGTCTGTCTGGTCTTTTTTTAATATTCGTGGAAGTCCAGGGAAGGTTTAAACGGCCAGAAAATATGGAAAAACTATATTTAATTTTTCACGGGAACGAAGTCCCGGGCGGACAGCTAGTTATCTATAAAAATTCCAAAGATTTATGTTGATACGTCTTAGTTTCAGAGATAAAAAATTATTTAGCTACGCATGCGATTAACGCGCGCTGACCGCCCGTTGTGACGTCATGAGGTCACGCTCTGATATTCTTCATTCCTGCAGTTCTGTACCCCTGACTTTGGTTGTATGTCAGTCTTGCCCTAAATTAATATTTACGTGAACTACTTTAAAAGTGAACCTTATAATGTTCTCTGTAAAGTTCAAAATGAATAAGAAACGATTACTTATCACACTAAAATTCAAAAACCAACGGAAAGGCAACATATTGAAAAGAAAATCAGCACTGCTAGTCTTGCCCCAGCAGACGGGGAAAGACTAACAGTTTGAACTGTCTTACATTTGTCTTCATTGTACTTGTTTTTATTAGGATTGTCTGATATTATTCGTGATTCTATAAAATATAATTTACAGGCCAGCCGAGTGCGTGTATCGATACAAGCGAAGAACGTATAACTTTGTCAAAATTTTAATTTTTTTATGTCAGGCAGGAAACTATGTTAGTCTTACCCCACCTTACCTTAAAGCTCAAGATAATAAGACCGCCGTGCGATTGCAAAGTAAACTGAAGTCTCAATATGTAATTTACGATAAAAATGATAATATTTTGTACAAGACATCACAGCTGATGTACCAGATTGGCGCAGAAGTAGCAGAAAGGAACGAAAAAGCACTGAATGTGGATATATTTAGGTAAGTAAGTTTATATTCTACGTTTTCCACATAACTTTAGATAATTCATGTTTGTTAACCTCAATAATTATTGTTACAGACAGAATCAACGTTGTTGAAACCTGTGCTCCACTCTGCAACAGCTTCAACAAAAATTAGATTTTAAGTGTCTAGTTTAATTTGTTATAATGATAATTTATGTTATTACTAATATGAATAAATTATGATTTCTAGTAATTGCCTTTTTCTAAATAAACTTTTTTTATAGAGTTTCTTAACTATTTATAAATTGGTATTGTGGTTGGTTTGTTGGTATTGTTAAGTGGTATTGGTATTGGTATTGTTAATAAACAGGTAAAATGGGTTACTTAATAAATAAACAGAGATTTAATTTTAAGGTACAATTTTATTTTCAAAAATCTTAAATTGATACATATGGTTGTCATAATACCATTTTCGTAAGCAACAAACATTTTTAAGAGCGCATTGATTTTTATGATAAACACAGCTTAGATTACAGTCTTTATACCTTTCTTGCAAAGTCCTCAGGTTTGGACAACCTTTATCTCCGATTTCTATTAAGTTACAATTGTCACACAAATTCTTAACCCATTTTAGTTTTTCACAACCTTTGATAATAATGTTTTGGTCTTTTAAATACATGGGAATGATTCGCTGAAACTCGCGATAATCAATAAACCCTTCGCTCCAAAAAATTCCACGGTTTTTTTCAATCCATTTCGTTTGCCTTTTTTCTTCTGAAGTTTGGGTTGTATATGCATAAGGTGGTTTCACTAAGAAAACTTGTGTCCATTCGCTTGTCGATAAAGCGAATTCTTTTATAATAAAAACATTTTTAGAATTTTTAAATCCTTGAAGATCGACAAAAATAGTGTTGTTTTTCATTATGACACTTTTCTTACAATATTGCTTAAAGGTCTATATTCAAAAATACAATCGTTTAATATGAGACAATACGCTGAAGTTTGATCAGGTATGTCTTGATCGGCTTCAATTTCTAGTCTTACATCAATAGAACCCTTTAAGGTTTCTTGCTGTCTACAACAGTCGATAACGAACAATGGCGCTATTTCTTTAAATTCTTTCAAACTCAGCAGTGGTTCTGCACGGCGTCCGTAATATGACTGTTGAAATTTCGCATATTGCTCATATAATAAAGAAAACTTGTTATCGGAAAAACTTATGCTTAAACTTTCGTATGGGAAGTAGGTGGAATTCAAAAATACTTTTACATCAATCAAATTACAGTGATCGAATTCAGACATAGAACTTTTCGTATTTTGTTTCCGATTAGTTTGCAGTCCTATGATAACGTACCGGGGTTTTTCTATTTGTGAAGTTGTCTTTATGGACCATGTATGCTTTCGAGTTTTTGGGAGTAATGGATACTCGTAAAGATCCCAATTTCTAAAAGCTAATGTTATCGCTCGATCTCTTTCCAAACTTTTTAGTAAACTTAATCTCTCGCGATCCGACACTTTCACATGCGGAATGCGCCAAACTATTTTATTTATAATTATATCGTCTAATACTTCTTTTTCGCCAAGTTTCAAAGCATTCAAATTTGAATTGCTTCTTAACAAAACCAATTCATGTTTGCAGTTCATAATTATTTTCTTGTAATCTTCTGCAAAGCCTAAGATTTTATTCATTGGTATCGATACTGAAAACATTCCTCCATTTACATTTGCGGTGCCTGATAAGGACCACCCCCAAACTTTAGCAAGTTTTGATTCATTTTCTGACAACGATAAGTATGATTTCATAGTAGTTGTTACACCAACATTTTTAACTTTATCTATTTCCACTCCATTTA
Source organism: Aproaerema taeniolella (assembly GCA_949987775.1). Classification (NCBI taxonomy): domain Eukaryota; kingdom Metazoa; phylum Arthropoda; class Insecta; order Lepidoptera; family Gelechiidae; genus Aproaerema; species Aproaerema taeniolella. The sequence goes on along the minus strand of OX465244.1, from coordinate 18,393,232 downwards.
GTTCATATCTGATTTCTTGAAAAAGAAATAAAATAGGATTGTTGACAAAATTTATACGTTCAACTTTTTGCTTTGTCTCACTGTTATAAACTTTCACCATTCCTTCCAAATACAATGAACTTGCTGAAGGAAGGACGTAAAGATCTTGCTGATTAATAGGTATTCGAATTTCATCATTTTTGTTGAAACTTGTAACGTATGGCTTATATGAATGTAATTTTAAACTTTCAATACTGTTGTCTACTACTGGAGATTCCAACACGTTCAAAATATTCATTTTAATAAACCAATAATTTTCAAAAACTTCTTATTACTATTATTTAGCTTAATTTTTCTTCTGGGATGTCTTCTTTTAAGAGGAGCCGTTTTCACACTAACATGTTTTTGTATTTTGTTCGTTGTTTTATTAACTTTACCTTCATTATTAAAATCTATCATTTTTTTGTAAGATGTAAATACAACTGCACTTCTTCACCACGCAAATTAATCAAGTTATTATTGGAGTCTAATAGTCTTATATCAATTTCAGAAATAGAATTTTGGTTAACAGGAAAATAGATCAAATTTTTTGGTGTTTGTATGATTCTATAGCCTGGAGGTACGTTTGGTGCAAATTCGTATATTATATGTTGAGGTTTACCATTTACAAGAGCCGCTTATTATGTCACATTCTATTCGCACAATGGTTGTCGGTAGAATGCTGACAGGATAACGAGATTCGTGTAATATATTTGCCTTCAAGATCTCTTTCCCAAAACCAAATAAATTACCACATGAGTTTTCTTTTTCAAAGTGAACATCTTTGGTACACAGCAAATTTGCCTTTAAAGCATTATTATTTGAAGACAATCTTAAAGTGCAACCTTTAACATGCGATCGCAAAAAATCGCTGATGTCATGAAGTTCGTAGGAGCCTTCTGGTATTTCGAGAACTTCCTTATCACCGTAGTAAAACTTGTTGTTTTTCGCATCAACATTCGGTATTGAGTAAAAGGTGGAGAAATATAACAGTGCACATTCGTATTCACCATCTAGTTCTGGAGGAGGTGAATAATTAGTAGTGAGAATAGATTTGTTATCTGGGTACCTACCACGATCGTTTAAAAGCATTTCTGTTTAGGATCCAACTTTGAACTGCTTCGCAATCGGAATGTTTTTTAAAATGGTACCATGACGGCGCTGCTTTTGAACTGCTCGGTTGTCTATGGTCCATTTTAAATGTCTACATAAATTGTCGCTGGTCTGCCTTTGAATCGCAACAGCGCCAAAATTGAATCGCTTATAAGCCATCATGGTACGAATAAGCGTTGCAGACTTGTTTAGGTCCTAAATTGGATCGCGCTAAGCGATCATGGTAAACCTCCTGTTATAGACAGTGTGAAAGCCATCGTTGAAATAAAAACATTCAACTGGAACATTATTTTAAATTCATTTATTTCTTTTACAATCCCAAAATTCATTCAAAAACTTTAAACATAGATGTCCACAGTTAGATGTATTAAAATGTTGATATTGATTGTAGTTATAATTAACTGGTAAATTATTCATGTATTTTAAAAATTCTAGGGGAGGTTTCAGATTTCCGAAACTATCAAAATATTCACAATAGTTATAAATTTTTACATACGCTACCCAATGAGTGCCTGAATTATTGACGCTATCCAGATTAATGACGCCGCATTCCATTTTATTTGGTTTTTTTGGTAAAGTGTCTTTCATAAAGACACCTCTAAAAAAAGGGATATTTTGAGAATGTTTCAAAATGTCAATATCAGTAAGTGCTCGCCTGGGTAGCCTTTTTTTCAGTTTTTTGAATTAACAAATAATCCACATCCTTTTTTGTAAGGTTTAATATACAGTCCTTTACCAATGGCTATTGATTCCATAATCTTGTTGTGTCGTTCTGACTCTTGAAGGTTTTTTTTAGCTACTTTATAGTCGTTAACAGCTTTAGCAATTCCAGCTGCTCCTCCAGCTAACGAGCCTAATGCTGACAGCCCAGCAAATATAGGAATGAGAGGCAATGTTCCACCAGTTTTTGTAATAGTAATTATTCGAGGTATGCGCAATCCTTTTTTATTCTTGAAGAATTTTTTAGCAGCTGCGTACGCAATCTTTATTGCGTGAGTGCTATCTTTATTTTTCAGCATTTTTAACTGTGAACGTATTTTGTTCACTACACCACGAAATGTATGAACGCCAGCCCCAACTTTCAGTTTAGCTTTCATGATATTTTTTACCAACCAGGAATCTATTTTTTTCTCTTTTACTAGCATCTTTGGACCGAAGCCTTTTTTTAGCCATGTTTATTAAGTCTAAATCTGCTTTATGGCGCGCTTTTATGTCTTTATTTAAGTATGCAATGTCGTGATGCATACAAGCAGTATCTAGCTGATTAATACCTCTATCGCCTCGCAGCAAACGTTTGCGAAGTTTTGTACCGGGACCACAATATTGATATCCGGGTAAATGTAGCTCTACAGGTAAATTATTTAAAATATTATTAAGAAGTCCTGCTCCCTTCATTGATATCATATCAATGAATATTGCATTGATGATGATCTGATTTATATTAAATTAGTTAGTCTACAGAAATCCAACTATTTTGTTTCTCGCTAAGGCCTAACCATTTAACAAAAAGTTTATTATTTTTTCGTTCGATAACTTTTTCAATAAGGTATATATCAGGACATTTAGTTTTTTGTAATTCATGTTCATAAAACGCTCCAAGTATTTTATTTTCACTCTTATCTTGAATAAAATAAGTAACAGGGTTTGTGTTGTTGACCTTTATGATTTTAAATATTTCTGTAGACCAGTTAGGGGTATATCCTTTAGAAAATTGACTTTTATACTTGCTAATACGTACTTGATCCCCAACCCCAATCTTATATTTATTTCGATGCGTATTGTTTCTAAAGTATGATTCATGAATATTTCCTTTAACAATGTATTCATTTTGAGAGTTAACATCACTTGGCTTGTACTTGGTTATGCGATGCACACTGTTATTATACTCATCAACAATGGATTTCAGATGGTTTCCTAACCACGAATATTTACCTTGAAAGCTAAAATGTTTGTAAAGCTTTGACTTTAAAGTTCTAATCAATCTTTCTACTATTGCTGCTTTTTTTGTAGAGTAAGTCGAGTAATGGTTATTAGTGTATTTTTTCATTAAATTTTTAAACAATGAATTGTAGAATTCTTTTCCCATGTCCGTCTGTAAGTTACGAGGATATCGATTAGATTCGTTTAAAATCGATTCCATTGCTTTAACTATTTCTTCTTTCCCTTTAGTTTTTAATGGTTTCGACCACACATATTTAGACAGTGTATCGACCACAACGAGTATGTATTTGTATCCTTTATTTTCTCTAGCATACTTTTGCATATCGATCAAATCAGCTTGCCACAAATCATCGATTCCTTTTATAACAGTACGACGTCGAAGAAAAATTTTCCTTGCAGGTTTATGAAGTTCGTTAACAACAGACAATTTACTCATTTTTTTTAACTGGTGATAATTTGAGAAGCATACGATCGATCTCTAGCTTTGAATAATAGCTTTGTGTTAAAGCTTCATGAAGCTTTGCTTTAAATAGTTTAAGATGTGTCTCTACAGCAGTTTCAACTCTCGATTGCACTTCTTTCTTTGTACAATAGTATTTTAACATTGAATCCACATATCCTTTATTTACAGCATCATTTTCAGATACTGGAGAAATCAAACCTTGCAGTCTATTTTGTTTTAAATCATATACTCCTAACTCAGATTTCATTAGTATATCTGATGATACATCGAGATGATTCGGTAGACGTAAACGTTTATGTACGTGATGACCGAATTTGTCAATATTCATTTTTTAATCAGATGTAGCTGTTAGTAAAATTCGAGATCAAATGTATTTATTTTCATCAAAGCTTAATTATATTTGCCTCTCGTAGCTCTTCTATAATGGATAGTATTTCATTGTCTAACCCTGTGTTCAAATGCACTAACCCCATCAATGATGCTACTAAGGCTAGACTCGATCTGTGAAGTAAAAATGGGTCACTGCCCACACCGTTTGTCCCGCTTTCGGAGAATCTTCCGCCTGGATGTGATCTTGCGTGGCCGATTTGGAAGTCCTTGAACAGGCTTCGAACCCAAGTTGGCCGAAGCAAAGATAATCGCTTTGGGTGGGGGTTTATTGATGGCTCGGACCTCCGGTGTGAGTGTGGTGAACCCGTCCAAGCAATGGAACACCTGATCTCATGCCCTTCGTGCCCTACCACCTGCACCCGGGAGGATCTAATGGCAGCAACCGACAGTGCGGTAAAAGTGGCTAAGTTTTGGGGCAAACAAATTTGATTCGCTATCGACACGATAGAAGAAGAAGACCCTGTGTTGCCAGCGTCTTTGGAGGCTATAAGCAATTGTAATCTTTCTACTAAGGGCTATGTGCAAGATTTTTAAAATAATTTGATTTTTTTATTTTAAGCAGGTTTAAGGTCCCATATTCAAATAAAAAATATATCAAATAATTTTGATCATAGATATAAAAATAATTAATTTTTAAAATTTTGGTTACGATTTGTTGCTTATTACAGCATTCTACAGAAAACTCCTTTGCCAAAGTAAAAAAAAACGATTGACAGTTGGTTGACATATAACCTATACCGTTGCGTTTTTGAGTTTAAGTTCAACCTTTAAGTTTCAATCACAGACTAACTAGAGATACGTTTCAATGTACTTACGTTTAAATGATCCTCACAGCAAAAAAGTTGACGTTTGGGACAATTCCTGTCAACCATTTTACACCAACTTTCTTTCAATTCCTTTAGAATGGTAACAAACGTCAAATCTGGTGAGTTAATGTCAGTGTTTGAACACATTTTTTGGTTCTCTCCACCGCTGTAACTCGTCAGATGCCATGTTGAGTAGCAAAGCCTGCTGCGCTGTCGTTATTAGTGTTATTCCACAAATCCGAAGAGTATTAATCACTATCGTTGAAGCAGTTCTCGGAGTCCGGTATGAATAAGGTGTAGTCGTGAGAAAATCAGTCAAAATCTAGCACTACAAGTCCATGCAAAGTTAAATCGTAATCCGGTATGCGGTAGCAGTAAAGGACTTCAGAAAAAATTAACCAAAAGCAAAAATAAAACTCAAAAATAAAACTCAAAAATAAACAAACAAAAATAAAAAATGAAATAGGTTATGTTTTTTTTTTTAATTGACATGACAGCTTGGCAAAGACACGATTGTATAATGCCGTATTTATGATTAGTTTACACTACTGAGATTCTTTTAATTATTATATTTTTATTTCAAAAGATAGATTTTTTATATATTTTTTTTTAAGAAACGGGACCTTATTCCTTTATGTTAAATAAAAAATTAAACGAAATTAAAAATATTTTTAAAATGTCGTACATAGCCCATTCATTAGGATCATCCCAGTAAATAAAATCGCTATTTTTCTTCACTTTTTTAAGAACATGCAATCCTTTTCCTTCAGCCAAACTCTCGTTACTGGTACTGATGTCACTTCTTGTTAACTTGAATAGAGGTTTTATTATATGAAGGTATTTTGTGCCTTTATTACTCTTTATAGGTTTTTTGCTATCATAATCACGTCTGTGAGCGTTTGTTTTAACTAAAATCTGCTTATAATTTAATATATCATTTTGTGTTAGAACTTTTATATTTGGTTTAGTTTTTGTTAATAAATCCATCAGACCTGGAGTTTTCTTATAAACTTTACCACCTATACTAATAATATTCTCTCCATCGAATACTCTTATATTACCCATCATAAGCTTTCCACGATCTGAACGAAGACCAAAAGGTACATCCTTTATGACATCTGATGAAAGCGACCATGACCGTGATTCTCTCTTCGGAGTTATAGATTTAAAAGAAGCAGTTGATGTATCAGAACTCGGTGGAGAGCTCACAACAGTAGGTACAAATGACTTCGGAGTAAGATTGATATTTTTACTGCTATCTTCAGAATGTTCAGGTTCACTCCCAGTTTCATTATTTTCATCTTCAAAATACTCAGTGCTTTTGTCAAAGTAGTCTTTTTCAAAGTTAACACTTTTTTGAGTGTTATTTTTGCACATTTGATTTAATGGCTCTGTGATAGGTTTAAATAAATTTTCTAAAACTTGGTTGCTATTACTTTTTACACTTTTCATCAGTTCAACCTTCTTTTTCACATTTTCAGCTGATTTAACTAACTGTTTTTTTAATTTTTGTTCCATTACCAATTCGGTTCCGGTCTTACCTCTTTTGTTACGATTATGTTAATGATGATAGGTAAGATGTGATACTGATTATTATATGTTTCATGGCTCAAAAATAATAAATGTATCAAATTTTCTCCTGTAGCAACCTTTGTTTTTTTCACAATCCTTATTAATTACTATGTAGCTGTGTTGGTCCTTCCACACTGTTGCGCACATATTACGAAATTGAAACCACGTCATATCAGAACAAACATGTTCATCATATACATGCTTTAAGTTTATATCGTCTTGTTTAAACAAAATAAGCAAGTTTGCATTATCTCTTATTAGTTGTTTCGGAATTTTGGTATATGTCTGATTTAAATAAAAACAATCAATATTCTTATGTCTTCCCATCGCAAAGTAATCGCGAATATTGTTTTGATTTTCACATGATACATCTTCAAATACAATTATTGAATTGGGTTTTGCTTCACTAGAAGACAACACTTTCTCATTTTCGTGTTTAAAAAAAGAAACTTCTGGCACCAAATTTATAACTTTTTCTAAGTAAACATATTTTGGTTGAAAGAGAGATTTAGAGTAAATATATAAATTATTAAATCTAAGACCGTTTTCACGCAACAAAAGCCCTACCATCAAATTCGTTTTTCCGCAATTAGAGGGACCGCAAATAATACAACGTATTGTATTAGGTAAAAGTGTTCCATGACGCATTTCCTTATAGTATGAACTAGGTGAGTACACCTCACCAAGTGTTAGTAATTGTTTTTGTTTTACAAATTTCATAACTAACGTACTGAAGCGTTTGTCTTTTGAAAATGAGATTTTTTTAAATTACACTAGTTTAAATATATAACGATGATACAACTCATTGGTTTGAATTAGACAACGAACTCCCGTGTATTATACTAGATCACCGGAGCGAAGCCGGGAAGCGAACGGAGTGAGCTGTACGGCTGTGAGAGCGGAGGTGGTCTAGAATGCCCAATAATACACTACTACTACGAGATTAATGCCATCCTAGCACCTTTGCTTCAGCGAGTGGCACGGAATACTGAGGCCAGATTTGAAGAGTGTGTCCAACGTGATGGACAATATTTTATTTTACGTTTAACGTCAATGACCTTACATATCGTTCAGTGTAAAAAGACCTGCCAGTACTAGTGATTGCATCAAATAATTTTTAAGAAATAAAACCCGCATTTCTTGTCTTTATAAATATTTTTTTTTAATTATCTTTCAATTTTGTTTTAAATCCAATTTTGTTAAATTAGTCTAATTTGTTATTGAGGTTTTATGGTGCAAAAAAATGGGGGACGATACAAAATAACTGATTTTCAAAAATCTGCAAAGCACCGATAGGAGTTATACAAAATGCACCATTAATTAGTCTCATGCTTTTATTTTGAATTTTATTAAAAATTTATATACTAGTTTATTATCTGACGCGAAACAAATAAAAGCGTACCTACTTAAAATGACTACAAATCAAAGACTTGAATAACATCAATAATATTTTCGGATCAGCTCTAATGTATTAAAATCACTCCAGTTCCCGCGAGTGATTTTCATACATTAAAAGCCTTATTGGCTCTTGCTGAAATGCAATCACATATTGAGTCGGATCAAGTTATATTTTGGATGCTGGCCAGATAGGGAAGAAAAATAAGAAGCAAAAGGAACAGAAACCAGCACTTGCAGAAGAAGACGTAGGTACCTAGAAATGAACTGGGACGATGAGAAAATCGAAGTTGACGGTGAAAACGGAAAAAAACATATCTTTAGTTCTAAACCACTGAAAGATCAAAATGGGCAGTATCCTATCTGGCTTCATCAAAGGAAAATTGCAAAAATGAACAAGGTTGGTAAAAAAGCGACGAAGAAGCGGTCAAAAAAGCGAAAACGATAAATGTTATGTTAATTAATAATAAAAAAAGTATTGTTAACATATTGGGATTTGATCTGGTTTACCAAGAACGAGTAGGTACATGCAGCCTTTGTTAATTTGTGATTGGGCTAGTTTTTGAATTAAAATACTGTTCTTATACTATGCTATTGATATATTAAAACTAAGTAAACTTTACATAAAAAAATTATTACAACAAAAAATTGGTTTTACTTTACAACACATAAAACACACTTTTAAACTTTTCACTTTTAAATATGCACTAATTAAGAACTACAGCATCACTGGATATCAAGCTCGATTTAATCATAATTATAAAGCTTTCTCAATCATCTTTTAACAAATGCAGCTGATCTCACCATTTGGATGGGTGGAAATATTTTTTCTGCAATAACTGTTTTGCATTTGACAAAACAGTACACTTTGTACGTATGTGTTTATGCCCTATGAGGGGCCAAGTCGGAAAATGTGGTTCTGAGCCAAGTTTATACACTTTTAAAAGAATTGTAGGTGAAGGGATAAATTATACAACTCACTGAATGTGGTCCCTCACACGAGCCACGTGGAGTGTCATATTACTGAATCTGGGCAATATGAACGATTATAATGAATGACAATATTTAGCAGGTAATTTGCAGGGCTGCATACATTAAATAACAGCTCTTGTTAATTAATAAACACAAAGTAAATCCAATGAGTTTGTGGACCCTCAGTTCGCACGGTCTCAAAATTAACTTTGATTAATACAAAATATTTCGTTAAGTTATATTTCTCAGACATGCTTTAAGTTTTAGCACATATTATGTAGATCTACCCTGTGTATATTAGGGCGTTAATTATCTGCCCTTAAAAACCACTAGCCTTTAATTGTGGTCCCACACACCGCACGCTTCATAAATTTTGATAAAATGTGGAAAATTATGAGCACTCTAAAATAACACATAGGTAAGTACTTGTTTCAGAAAAAAAATTGTTATTTTGTAGTCACCTGACACAAAAAAATCGTAAATTATTTACTTTTCTTGGGAAAAAGCTGATGTATTTATTTGCCTGAACAAATACGCATTAGAGTAACCACACATTGACATATTTTACGGAAAGTGTTTGTGTAAGTAAAAAAAAACAAATCTCAATTGAATAAAAAAAAGGAGTAAATACATTTTTCGAAGTTTTGCGGCCTGTATATCGGAAACATCAGTTACACTACGAAAACGATCACTATTACGAGCGCAGTATTTGGTACGAAATATTTTACAGAGGCCAGCGCATCAGGTTACTCTCTTTTCATTGCAAAACCGCTTTTATCACAACAGTACAGAGTGCACGCGTGTGGTAACCTGAGTTGCGAACGTCCGTACACACAGGCATGTACATACATGTTGACCTTGACGTCGCTCTTATCTCGCTCGAAATAGGGTCAGCTTTCGTAGTGCAAATGGATAACCTGACATGCTGTTGTCTCTACCTTGTCGCATTTCTAGCTTTGATATTAGTACTTTGATGTTTTTGTTCCACAGATATGTTCTTTTTTTTAATGTCGACGTGGAGGATTTTCACGCAGTAATGCGGACAAAAGTCGCCTCGCTTGTGGACAGAGTGCGGCGGAGCTCTAACAGAGTCCTGAGGATGGTTGGGGACCGCCTCGACCCGACCCTGATGTCGAGTCGAGGCTGTTTCACCGAACTATATGTGTTAGAGTCCGGTGAAACTGCCCATCTGGGGTTGTTACCCTCATTTTGTGTTTATTTTATTATTATTTATATTTTTTACTAACATAGTATTTAAGTTGCATTGTTACTAACATTCTACGGATCATTGGTCTGAAAATAAATTATTTTTATTTTTATTATTTGCAATAATAATAAATTCATTTATTTGCAAGAATACAGTATTCATTTATAGATTTGGAAAAAGACATCCATTTTAAAATCCAAGATGGTGGATATGCACTTTTTATAAATGTCGACATTAGGGTCGTATAATAAGTTTTTCAGGGTGCTGATTTCGGAAATCACAGCCATTTTGAAATCAAAGTAAGAAATATGCACTTTTTTGAAAATGTCGACAAAGGTGCATGGGCGTAGCCAGCCATGGGTACAGGGTCTAAAATAAAATGTAACTAGCAAACTATACCCACGGTCTTACCCCAGTAAATTTTTTCATACAAAAAGGATACACCCTATAGCACGCTGTATCTGTACGTATAATTATCCAAAACACTTTCTTATTCTTCACCTACCTACACCACGAAATCTTCCATCCAAAAATAACTTCACTAACTTCACTTCATCTAACTTCAGTCGTTTAGGTGCGGTCGATCGCGCGCGCGCTTTTTGTTTTGATCGCATTTTTTGGCGACTGTCGAGAGTGAACTTTCTTACGGATATTAAGTAATGTAGTTAGTACCTATACTTCATTTTTTTTAGCATTAGAATCTTGTCAAATTTGAGTCTTTCATCTGCAGGCCGAGTATGATAGTGACAGCGCCGCGGCAACACCGCGATCCTATGTCAAAATGTCAACATTGACAACGCCAAAGGACGAGCAAGCCTTTGCGCGGGACCCTCGCGCAATCAAAGTGAAGTTTCAGCGTGAGCCGAGCGCGAGTTTGTCGTTATCGTGCTAGAGCTGCTGTCACGTTAATGTGTGGCGAAAGAAAAAAATATGAATAATTGAATATTGTATTTTTAATTTATGTTTTTAGGTTCTAAATGCCCAAAAATGTGACAATTTATTTATATTATTAATAATATTACATTGTAATTCAATTTATACTACGAAATTTAAATGAATACAAATAAACAATTCATTTTAAAAAGTTTAACCTATAAAAGAGTTAAAGAAGAAGAAGTTGCAAACATAAAATGTCACAGCACAGGTCAAACGCCACTCTTCTCTCACAAGAGTACGAGTGCGATCAGTAAATTTTGCAGTTTGAGGATTTCCATTTGTTGTTATATTTTGTGTGTTTTTGTTGTTGTTAATTTTCAAACGTAAACTGTTTAAAGCCCGCGCGGTAAGGGGGCACGGGGAGAGGCGATAAAGGGGGCCGAGAGAGGTGCGGGCGGTTTACCTTATTTATAGTTGTTTTTGTTATATAATTACGTTCAATAATGGACGAGTCTGAAGCCAGTCCGAGTGGACTGAGGTGCAAGGCTCAAAGCTCGCCAAATGTGGTTCCATCGCCTAAGAAAAAGAGATCAAAGCAAAATCCCTGTTAGCGCTAGTGAAAAACATATGCAGGGCTTTAGGTACATTTTTTTCAACCTCTCGGGTGCTAAATCAGTCCATGAAACTGAACAACTTTCCCAAGGAAAATAGTTCAAAATACGAAAAAAAAATTTTATCTCCCATACAAAACGCTATATATGCTGATGAAGTTTGTATGAGAACTAAATATTTTTTTCGTATTTTGACCTATGTTCCTTGGGGAAGTTGTTCAGTTTCATGAACTGATTAACCACCCGAGAGGTTGAAAGAGATTTACCTAAAGCCCTGTATAAATTTATTTTGGAAATATCGCCTAAAGATAACTTCCCCAATACAGTGGATATAGCCAAAAAGACAGCAGCAATTGCAGGGATATCTAAAACTACTGTATGTATACAATATATTAAAAGAAAATAAAGATAAGACGGCGATGTGCAATCTCTGCCTCCGAGTCAAAAACCGTATAAGTTCGGTAATTTGGATGATATAATTATCTCTGGAATCCGAAGGAAAGTGCACAACTTTTGTTTTCAATAATGAGATAACAACACTTGACAAAATTCAGGCAGAAGTAAATAACGGCATTATTCAATGCTCACACTTGCGAAAAACCCAGACTCCATCATGGGTTGACTCTATGATGATTTCTTTGTTGACATTAGCCACTCTCTGGTCAATCTTTTAAACAGGTTCATGTTTTCGAATTCCTAACAGGAGGCGGATGCTGAGTATCCAAGCTTCCTTTGAAGAACTCCAACTTAGGTGGCAGTAAAACTAACTTAGGAATTCGTTCTGACCTCTTTTTACCTGGGCCCGCGCTAGTCTATTTAAATTTTCTTGCTAGTTAGGCAGGGATCTCAAGTTTCTTTAGTTTGAAAATTAAATTACTAAATTTGACGTCTTTCTATTCTTCGTATTAAGTATGTTGTAAGTATTTAAGAAGAGTTTGGGACGTGGTAACAGATTCTGATACACGAGTTTTGCACTGTCAGCACTTGTTTTTCAGCTTTTTTGTTTAGGCACGGACCATACACGGGCACACAATTATCCAAGTGAGACAAAACCAGACATTTCATCAACCTCCTTCTTACCGACTTACTCATAAAAGGTCGAATGGCGTACAGGGTTTTTAAATATTTAAATCAAATCTATTTCGTTTTGTTTCTAAGATCTATAATAATCTGAAATAACTTCAACTTGCTCTCCGCTCAATATTCAGAGCAATTATTATCAGCCATTGTTGTGGAGTAAAAGAAAAAGATATTATTGGTGGCACAGTTTCGGCCTTTCAATAATTTTATTTCAACTCTTGTATTTATCATAGTTTTTGTGTTTGCTAAAAATGTTTACTACCACTGCTTCTTTGTTTACATAATTTCTAATGCTAAAAAAACCGAAGTACCTATAGATAATTTAATTTTTTAGGTTTGCCTTCATTCAGTAAGTTGTAGCATCCTACCTATAACACCAACAAAAAGTATTGAAATTTTTTTTATGAAGCCTGGTATACCTAAACTTCAAGGTGATCACCCGAAGGAGCCCCACTATGGAGAAATTAAATGTTGGCGGCTACTGATGAAACTTGCGGCAATCGATAGTGTAAAATATTACAAAACCAAAGTGTTGATTGATAAAATGTCGAAAGTGAGAGCTTTGAAAATTAAAAAATTTTTAACTAACAAACATATAATTTGAAGTCTTTACCTTCCTTACAGTATTAGAAAATTCTATCGTACTTGTTTGAGCATGGAAAAGCATTTTTATACTTTTATTATCTATCATGTTTAGCTAGGTACAGTCAAGAGCACGCTTGACACTTTGAATCTTATCCTATTTAAGATATTTGAGAATTAAAAAGTATTTTTAACCAACTTCAAAAAAGGAGGAGGTTCTATGTTTGACTGTATGTATACCAATTAGGTTGGGTGCTCTTTATCCCTTCGTCTACAATTCTTTTAAAAAGCCTGCTAAGTGTATGAACTCAGAACCACATTTTCTGACTTGCCCCCTTAGAGGGCATACACATCACTTTGTCAGCCTTATTATGTTTAAGGTGGATAACTTATGGCTTAAGTAATGATCTCAAAGGCCCTTAAATACTTAAAACCTTAAGCATGTTGACATTTTTGTGGATTGCATCTTTAGTATACTTACCTAATAATAATAACTATATAAATAATAATAACTAATAATATTAGGAATGTGGGGAATAGCTCAAAGCCCTTGTAGTAGCTTTCTGAAAATGATGATCATGAGCCTCGGTGGAAACATGACGAGCAATGTTGAAAGAATACACTGTCACATTACATATCGTGCAGTATCCCATATCTTTGTTCAGCTGAAACAAAGACAAGATCATTATAAGAATAAATAAACGCTACACACTCAAAGGCCCACACTAAAGTTTTCCCTTGTGTAGTGGGTTCCTTCAAACATAAATAAAGACAACCACCCCATGACCCGAGGACAAACATTTGCTTTTTACACAAACATTCGCCCCGACTGGGATTCGAATCCAGGACCCATCGATCAAAAGGCAGCGCTACTACTACTCGACCAAACCGGCCGTATCTTACCAACAGGCTAAGGATGTACTTACCTAAACCTAAATAAGAATGAATTATCCATACTTCTATTACACAGAGGAAAGATTTGAATGTTGGGAATGAATAAAGTCAAAAACTACTGGGCCCATATTTTTGAAACGATAGAATTCCAATTCGCATACGAATTGACTAGATTCGCATGAGAATCACATACAAATCTTGTCAATTCGTATGAGAATTGGAATTCTATTGTTTCAAAAATCAGGCCCCTGGAGATATATTTTTGAAACAATAGAATTCCAATTTGCATACGAATTGACAAGATTCGCGTGAGAATCTCATACAAATCTTGTCAATTCGTATGCGAATTGGAATTCTATTATTTCAAAAATCAGGCCTCTGGAACAATTTTAAAAATTCTTTCACCCATAGAATATCACATCAAATTTTTGGGATTCCCACGGAAAATAAATTACGGGCGGAAAGCTAGTCACTAGTCTCATGTAACTGAGTGTTTCTATGAGTAAACTAGCTTTCCGTCCAAGGCTTCATACCCTGTGAGGTTTTGGGAAAATTATTCTAATGTCTAAGATATAGGTACAAAATACAAAGTTGTCTAGTGGCAAACATCTTTCCATCCTTACCAACTTTCACATATTAGTAGGTAGTAGGATTATTGAACATACATATTTACATATGTTCACACCTACTTATAATCCCTAACAGGGTAGGCAGAGCATCATGGTTGGGTAGGATTATTGAATTATGAATAAATGTTTCAAGAAATAAAATAAACATGGGAAGACAAAAAATTGGTTTCTGATAAAATTAAGCTCAACATGAGTCTGTCAGCTCCTGAAAACATTACATAAGAGCCAATCTTAGCCTGTAAATGTTGGGGCCACATACAAACCTTCAACAAGACGGTTAAACGAAAAATATTTTCCTTACCTTACGAATTAAACTTTCCGGGAACTCTTCCACGTATGGTACCTTTATCATTGTGGCCATGTGTTTTGCAGAATTTTTGTGCGATTCCTTATAGCCACTATCAAGATCTATCAACATAGCACAGAAGACACATTTGTACATATCCTCTTCAGTTATTATTCCATTATAATAGTCACTGTCAATTACAAGCTTGCAATTATTGCGAAGTGTGAGAATCACATATTTTGTATCCGACATATCTAATTTCTTTTCATTTTCACTCGAACCCCGAGTGAATTTAGGCTGTCTAAGAGCTGGTAAGGCCATTTTTCATGGGTTTCGTGATACAAAACCCTAAAACAACAGAAATTTCTCAAACTAGTCTGTGATCAGAAACACAGACTAATTATCGTATCACAAAGTTCACAAACCCACAGACCACAGATTAGGTATATGTACGAGCCACAGACTAATTACCACAGACCAGTGTTGCCAACTCATCTTGCCAGCCAGAATTACCGTACGCTAGCTCCCTTTCCGTCATGAGTCAAAAGGTACCCTTTTGGGCTGGCTGGGCAAATGGACACCGATAATTTTAGGAAAAAAAATCGGAGTGGAAATAGCGGCTGCGAAAGAATTGTATAGTGCTATCTCTTACAAACGTATTATCGTTAGCTTTTTTGTAACTTGCGTTTGACAACTTTGACAGTGTGGATTTGTTTGTTTACGAACCAGAAACCGCTGTTTACTTGAAAAAATACAATAAATTCCAATAAAATGGTACTACTTAAAAAGTTGGCCACTTTAGATTGTAAGCAACAAAGTGTCCGGGCCATCCGTTACAACGTTGATGGATCATACTGCCTTTCTTGCGGCGCTGATAAAAAAGTCCAGCTTTGGAATCCACATCGGCAGCTTTGGTTAAAAACTTATTCGGGACACGCTGACGAGGTGTTAGATGCTTGTAGTTATTTCGACAGCAGTCACTTTATATCAGGGAGCAAAGATAAATCTGTGATTTTGTGGGATGTGACGACCGGACAGCCCATACGACGATATCGTGGCCAAGCAGGTTCAGTCACCTGCGTTAAGTTGAATGAGATGTCAACTATGGTAGTTTCAGGGTCTGTAGACAACTCCGTCGCATTTTGGGATGTCGGTAGCCGACGGCAGATGCCCGTACAAGTATTAAAAGAAGCAAAAGATTCTATAACTTCCTTAATTGTAACAGACATCGAAGTTATCAGTACCTCAGTTGATTGTCACGTTAGGTGCTATGATATACGAGTCGGCAAGATGACCTCTGACTATATGGGTCATATAGTTACCTTTGGAAGTATCTTACCTGATGGAAGTTGCTACGTCTTAAGTTGTAATGATGATACAGTAAAATTAATAGATAGAGAGTCTGGGGAACTTTTGAATGTATATAAAGGACATCATGGTAATGATTTTTTATTAGAGAATGTAGTAAATTCAAAAGGTAGCCGTATTTTAACAGGATCTGCAGTGGGAGAAGTTATATGTTGGGATTTAGAATCTGGAAATATTGTGTACAAATGTGTTCATGATTCTAGTCCGGTTGTTTCCCTGAGCTACCATCCCACAAAGAACTTTCTGCTGACTGCATGTTTAGACAACGTCAGGGTGTGGGGACCTGATCTCACTATCCCTGATCCCTACGAAGATGAAGAAAGCAGTTCTTCTGACTCTGCCTCGTAAAATCAAATTTTTAGTGAATATTGATTTGAATTGAAATAAATGTGTGTCTATTTTACCTCAAATTCTTTTATTTTGATAAGTGTCCCAGAACGACTCTTTGTGGTAATGTGACTCATTTTCAAAAAGTTGTCCACTTTTCCTGACAGTCGAATGTCCACGTGTGAAAACTGCATAAATGATGTTAAAAAATTAATTATTTTAAGTATTTTTTTTTTAATTAAGCCTAAATACAGATTTGAGATTTTTTTTTTTTTACTTTACTAAA
The DNA here is from genome assembly GCA_949987775.1 of Aproaerema taeniolella. Classification (NCBI taxonomy): domain Eukaryota; kingdom Metazoa; phylum Arthropoda; class Insecta; order Lepidoptera; family Gelechiidae; genus Aproaerema; species Aproaerema taeniolella. Next base: position 18,376,416 of record OX465244.1, on the reverse strand, counting down.
ACTGATTGATTTCGTTACTGAGTACTCTGTGTGTACTGGACACATAGGCCTCCTCCAGATTCTTCCATTCTTTTCTGTCCTGGGCGAGTCTGGTCCACAAGGGTCCTGCACACTCAAGAATGTCATCCAACCATCTTCTTGGACGGCCTCTCTTTCTTCTTGCATCTTGATCTCGTGGCCACCAGTCTATCATATCTCTGTTCCATTGTGACCATTACCCCAGAAGCCTCATCATGGAATTTAACGTTTTTACATATGCCAATAAAATAGTTCCGGAAATAGTGATAAATAGTGCTACAATGAAATAAATAGTACCTCAATACTTTTCCAGTTATAGATAGGTGTCGGTGAGGCTGCTGGGATGACATCACTCCAGAATCCTCACCAAGAACGGCTAAAGCTAGCGACATGCTGTTGATCTCAAAAAATAGTTCTGACTCTGTGCCAAATCTCAAAAATAATGCTTCAGGGAAAACAGAGATATGAGTTATGAGGGTATCTCGGTGAGTATGCTGCGCTGACGTCATCCCAGCATACTCATCACAAAATATCGATATCCGCTAACTCTTTCCAGTCGGAATTATTCTCAAAAAATAGTTCTGAAATAGTTCTACAGTTTGCATATGGTATCTGTGTCATATAATACACATAATGTATCAAAAATGACAGTCGAATTTCTACATACATTTTTGTTGTGGTGTACAGTCGCGCACAGAAATGAATTATTAAGTCGTTTATTTTTTATTAAGGCAAAGAATAGAATTAGCCTTTACCTATGTGTAATAATTCCAGTGGATTAAAACAACTTAGTTTTGAATATTTAAGTATCGGAGATTTTTTCGATGATAACTAAAATATAAATATCCTACAACTAGCATTCCGCCCGGGACTACGTTCCCGCGGGAATTCCGGAAAATTATATATCCTATGTCCATCGGGGATATTGTAGCTTTCTAATAGTGAAAGAATTTTTCAAATCGGTACAGTAGTTTCGGAGCCTATTCAATGCAAACAATCAAGTCTTTCATCTTTATAATATTAGTAGTCTAGATAAGCGAAATATAGTTTGACTATTCTTATGATAGCGCTATTATTTTTTTTAGCAAAGTGGACATATTGCAACCACTGGACTCTGGACATTTGTTACTTAAACCTTTTGCATGTAATTGGAGATACCTTTAAGGTAAATTATTCAAGGTACGGTCTCAGTCTTCACCACTAGTAACTGGAGACATCAAACGTCAAAATATGTTTAAGGAATGCTTGAAATTGAACTGAGTCTTGAACATTTTTATACTAAGTTCAGTCTCAAGCACTCCAGATCCATACGTATTAAGTAAGTGCAAAGAAATAAAAAAATAATTTTAATTGTTATTTATTTTAACACTAAGTAATACCTGATTTTACGATCTTAAATATAGCTTTGATGGTAATATTTCTGATCCATAAAAAATATTAAGTATGCCGATATTTTTTTATAAAAAATAGGTTAATTTAAATAATTATGTAAAAAAATATTAATTTACACTGTTAGAAATTTTTTTCTTTAAAATAATAAAATAACCGATTGAACATCACAACAGGTATCAACAACTTACGGGCAATATTTTAAGCCAGTGAAAATTAATTATATGAATCAATGCAATAAACAGACCAACTTTTCTAAGAGTTTGTAGGACCACATAAGGGCATATAAATTATTAATGATTATCCTTTTAGGGGACGAATCTACTTTAACAAAATATATATGGAACCCATTTAGAAATCTTAAAAACATATCAGTTCCTCAGATCGGCTGATCGACTTTGTTTGTACCTATGGTAGGTTAAAAAAACCGGCCAAGAGCGTGTCGGGCCACGCGCATTGTAGGGTTCCGTAGCAGCATGGTTCAAATATGCAGCTGGCTTCTTAATTTTACAAGCATATTGTCATAGTCATAGTTGATGTTAAAATCCCCAAATACTATACTTAGTATCATTAAGAAATGTATTAAAAAGTTTGGCCTAAATATAACAGAATTAAAGTGTTTAATGCGCGAGCGAAGCGAGCGCGAATTTTTTTTTTTGCGACAATTTTATTGTAAGGAATAATATAATAATATCAAGCTAAGCAGGTGTATATTTTTCATGTGTCAATATGTTACAGCTTGGCTTTCGGCTCGCCTCACTTTTAGCGTGGAACCTTGTATGTCAACCATTTTGGATTAGGGTACACTTCGTCGTAAATGCTACCCTCGTGAATTATTCTACTTTTCTTTTTTTAGTTATAAAAATTAATGTTTCCTAAACGGATTGCTGAATCGAAAAACGTTTGTAGTAAACCCCTTCTATCTTTTAAAAAGCTATCCTATGATAACGCACTCGATGATATCGGCTAGAAAAAAAACCATCGCCCATTCACGTTAATGGGAAACACACGAAAAAATTTTTTTTCGACCATTTTATTTTTTAGATTTGTCACCACAATCAATAGGTATGTATGACCATGCCAAATTTTAGCTCTGTACTATTAAGGATCTAATATTAGTAAATAAATTCTTAATGATGCCAACTAAGTTTGGCACTTGGTCGACTATTACTCGCAAACTTGAAGGGCCATCTTATGTGTGATACTTTTTCTTTTAATTTCGTTGTATATACTACCACCGTGAATTGTTTTACATTTTTAGAAACAACCGTTTAGCTGGTAGAGAGGTAGACACTTGTGTTTGACAAAAATTTTTAATTTAAAAATTTATGTTTCGCAAACGGAGTGCTGAATCGAAAAACGTTGTTAGAAAACTCCTTCTGCCTTTTAAAAGCTGTCCTATGACACCCCATTTTATGATATTGGCGAGAAGAAAAAAATCATCACCCTTTCACATCTATGGGAGACACCCGAAAAAAAAAATCTACAGTTCTGTCGGCGTACTTAATTTATATGTATGACCTTGCCAAATTTCAGCTCTGTGCTACCAAGGGTTTCTTAGGAAACCTGCGGACAGACGGACATGGCGAAACTATAAGGGTTCGTAGATTACTACGGAACCCTAAAAACAAATGTATTATTAAAGAGTTTGTAATTTCGGAAATAATTTTTGTTTTGGTCTAAATATAACCGAATGTAAGTATAAAATTCGCGAGCGAAGCGAGCGCGAATTTTTTTTTTTTTTTACGGCAATATTACCTACTGTTAGAAATAATATCAACCTGCTGTTAAAATAATTTTGATGTCATTTTCGTAATTAACACCCCCAAAAAACTATTTAACGTCGCCTAAAATGTCAATATGTTACAGTTTAGCTTTCGACCTCCCCTCACTTTTAGCGTGGAACCTTGTAAACATATTCTTATTAATCCCAAAAACGTTTGGTCGACTATTACTCGCAAACTTGAAGGGCCAACTTATGTGTGATAGTTTTTCTTTTAATTTCGTTGTATATTCTATAACCGTGAATTTTTTCACATTTTTAGAAACAACCGTTTAGCTGGTAGGACCCGGAAACTTGTTTTTAACAAAAAATTTCAGTTTAAAAATATTTTTTTCTCAAACGGAGTGCTGAATCGAAAAACGTTCTTAGTAAACCCCTTCTATATTTTAAAAATCTATCCTATGACATTCAATTCGATGGTATCGGCGAGAAAAAAAAATCCATCGCCCTTTCACGTGTATGGGAAACACCCGAAAAAATGTTTTTTCCAAAATTTTATATTTTAGATCTGTCGGCGCAATCAATATCTATGACCATGCCAAATTTCAGCTTTGTAGTACCAAGGATCTTATATTAGTAAATATATTCTTATTAATCCCAACAGTGTTTGGCACTTGGTCGACTATTACTCGCAAACTTGAAGGACCAAGTTATGTGTGATAGTTTTCCTTTTAATTTCGTTATATATTCTACCAACGTGAATTTTTCCACATTTTTAGAAACAACCGTTTAGCAGGTAGAGGGGGGGGACACTTGTGTTTGACAAAAATTTTCACTTTAAAAATTTATATTTCGCAAACGGAGTGCTGAATCGAAAAACGTTCTTAGTAAACCCCTTCTATCTTTTAATATGCTGTCCTATGACATCCCACTCAAAAATATTGGCGAGAAAAAAAAAATCATCGCCCTTTCACGTCTATGGGAGACACCCGAAAAAAATTTTTTTTCTAAGATTTTACTCTACAGTTCTGTCGGCGTGATTCATATGTATAATCATGCCAAGTTTCAGCTCTGTAGTACCAAGGGTTTCTTAGGAAACCCGCGGACAGACGGACAGACGGACATGGCGAAACTATAAGGGTTCGTAGATTACTACGGAACCCTAAAAATAACGTGTAAGAATATTTTTATTATTTATTTACATACTCTAGTGTCTTAACACAATCACAGATTCAAATCACAGAATAAAACTTACCTAGTTAAATATTTGTAGGTATATTATTACAATTTTTGCACTTATTATGACTTTGACACTAAGTACAATTTATTTTTTAGACACGATTTATCTCCACCTGCGCAGAAGATATTAAAATGCAAGTAAGTACACAGGAAACATTCGTGACATTGTTTTTTTTAAAGACCTATCGATAAATCTTTCAAAAGTGTAATTTTAAATAAACACTGATATGACTCTGAATAACACCTCTTTTATTTTAAGTAAAGGGAGACAAGGACAGATATCAATTAACATACAGTGTGCGTTCGTTCGTCACTTTTTCTTACCCATTTTTGTTATTCTTAACAAACGGATATGGAACGTGAACGCAGGGCATTGACGGCAAGAAGCAATATGTTGGCCCGCAGGTTCGCACGGTGTAGTGTAGAGGCCAAAATAACACTATTCAAAGCGTACTGCCAAACTTTCTACACCTGCGCCCTGTGGACTAACTTTACGCAGAAGGCCTACAATGCCCTGCGGGTGCAGTACAATAATGGCTTCAGGATGCTATTGGGACTTCCAAGATTTTGTAGCGCGTCAGAAATGTTTGCGAATGCGAGAACTGACGATTTCTTCGCAATTATTAGAAAAAGAACGTCATCTCTACTGACGCGCACCCGGAACAGTTCCAATAGCATCTTGAAGGTGCTGAGCGAGAAAACTGACTCCCCACTATTGGGACACTTCATCAGGGTTTTGGTCCATCACAACCAGCATTAAAATAGGACACAAGAGAAAACTAGGGGGCTTAGAGTGGGTATTGATGCCATTAATATTGAATTAATTTAAATGTTATTTAATCATCTAATTCATCATTATTAGTAAGTACTAACATAATTTTAAGTTTTTAGACTATTTTACTAACAAATGAGCCTATGTTGCTTGAAATAAAGACATTTATTATTATTATTATAAAAAATATATTTTTATCTACTTACGGTATTTCAGAAGAATTGGTTAGGTATAAAACGCTCATTCACGTAAAATGTTTGAGTTTGATATAATACCAACTAGGGAATCCAATCCCGCATCAAAATCGTGATCACGCACGCCTGCGGGATTGAGGTCATCAATCCCGCGGAATCCGCGGGATTGCGGGATTAAGATTTTTCAATATTTTATTTGTTTTAAGCCCATTTATTAGTCTTTAAAAAATGTTTCCATACTTCACTTGAACTTTTAAACACTTCATAAACTAAACTCACGCTCGTTTTTTCATAATAAATAACCAAAAGAATTTTTCACTCGTTTAACTTAGTATGAAAACTTTTGCAACAAAAATAATTGTAGGTTTGTATCGTACCTTTTCACATAACAATTAAGACACAAATGACACAATAAATTTCTCTAACAATAATAAATCGACGGAATATGCGTGAATGTTTTTAATTTTTTTCATTAATATTTTATTATTATTTTTATTGGGTTAACTGCAAGAATTACTCTTGTGGGATGAGTCCGCCTTTGTGCTGTTTTTCTTATACTGTGTCTTGTATAACTTATGATCATGTAAAATAAAGAATAAAAAATAACTTATATCGCTAAATAATCATTGAAAAATATCTGTTTTGAAAAGTAATTATAAGTATTTTTTTCGAAAGTTAAAAGTAGCTAACTGAAACGGGTACTTTAAACGGCCACCATTTTGGCGCGATTAGCATGACAGTTCACGACGACTATTTTATTAATTTTAATATATTTGACTAAAGTTTCAACTAATTCACCATGGAACAACATTCTCCAACCAATATACAAGTATTAATTTATTTGAGTAATTTTGTTGTCATAAACTTTGACGTCATATTGACTCTTACCAATAGAAACCCGTTTCGGATATTTAAATTTTCCACAGCTTTGAAAAAATAATTTCAGACTCAAAAATAAATTATAATCAAAAATATTCAGATAGACATTATTGCGTAGTTATTTTGAAAAAATGACTCATATCTGAATTTCATGTATACTGTTCGATTGTTCTGTTTTAATACCTACAGGATTCACATAACACATAATAAAAATTCAAACTATATTTAGCTGTAAAATAAAGACTGAAATAACATTATTTTCTTTAAAAACTTCATAGAAAAGTCACGTGTTCCATAGGAAAAGTCTTAAAATACTTATTAATGGGGCTTTACTGCCTAGAGCATCGTCTGAGCCCATTTTACAAACTCTTAGTTCCTAATAAAAAAAAAACATCCAACGCGGGATCCCGCACGACTAATCCCGCATTTTCGATCCCGCAAAAAAGGTGCATTTCGATCCCGCGTTTGCGGGATTGGATGCCCTAATACCAACTTTGTTAATATAAATAAGTAGTTTGTTTTTGTAGTCTTTATTAAAACTCGAATAATAGTCAGCGCCCGACGAACGTGAGAAGTTTCTACGCCACACAATATCACCGACATTTAAAATGAGGGGGTTACGACTTTTATTATAATAACTCGCATTCCGTAAAAACGCCAACGAAAGATTATCTGAAACCTTAGCAAAAACCTGATCAAGGGAGAGAGCGCAGCCGCACGTTCAACGCGACTCTCAGCTAAATCAACGCCTCGAGTCTCGCCTACACGCCGAGAACTGACATCTAAATGTATTTCCCTTCCAAACATCAGAAAATTGGGGGTAAATCCAGTTGCCATATTTATGCATGAATTCAAATATAGTTTCACTTTGGGTAGTGCCTTAGCCCAACTTCGCTGGTCATTTTCAACTAAAATACTGAGACAAGTGACCACTGACTGGTTATAGCGTTCCACAGGGTTTGCCTGTGGGGAATACTATGGGGTATAATAAGGTGAAGGAATACCATAGGAAGCCAAAAATGAACGAAACTGGTTACTATGAAAAACTGTTGCATTATCACATAACAACGTAGGCGGAACACCATAGCACAAAAAAATATCCCTCTCAAGAATGGTAGCGATCGCTTGACTATTAACCCTTTTTAAAGGATTTAGCCAGACGTACTTAGTGAACACATCAATTATACTTAGTTAAATATAGCGATAACCATAATACGCCAGCGGTAGCGGACCAATAATGTCGAGAGAGATCGATTGCATCGGTGCCGTAACCTCTAGGAAATAACATGTGGCCTCGGGGTTGAGTATTTGAGATCTTAAAAGCTTTACAAGTCTCACAAGCTCTAAGCGATTCTGAGACAATATGAAACATGTTTGGCCAATAATAAAGGGACTTTAACTTATAATAAGTTTTATTAACACCTGGGTGAATAGAAGGTAACTCGTTATGTACCTCAGATATTGCGTTTTGATACTGTTCTGAAGGCAATACTATCCGCCACGGGTCTTCAGACAACGGAAAATCAGAAGACATCCTACGGAGTAGTACTCCGTTATTAATAACATACGCTGGAAACATCTGAGGGTTGTTAGAAAGACCATAATAAATCATTTTATACCAAGGATCAGAAGTGTTAAGAATTCCTCCATTATAAGAAATAATGCCCACATTTATGGGGTTACGAGACAGTGCATCAGGAACAACGTTATGAATACCTTTTCTATGAATAATGTCAAAGGTATACTGAGAAATTGGTCGCCCAGCGTGCTAGACGACCAGAAGGGTTGTCAAGTGTTAATAACCATTTTAAAGCAATATGATCGGTGATAACTGAAAAACGCATCCCAACAAGGTAACCACGAAAGTGATTGATAGAATCAAGAACTGCAAGGAGTTCTCGCTCAGTTGTGCTGTAGTTTCTCTCAGCCTTCGAAAACAAACGCGAATGATATGCAGTTGGATGCTCTACACCATCTATCTCCTGAGAAAGTACTGAACCTAAACCAACAGAGGATGCATCGCATTGTAAAATAAACGGCTTTGAGAAATCAGGGCAAGACGTAACTGGAGTATCAACCAACGCATTCTTTAATTTTTCAAAAGCTGCTCGTGCAGAATCTGGCCATTCAATTTTATCATTTCCCTTTTTCTTACCAATCAAGACTGTGAGGGGAGCAATTATCGTGGATATATCTTTCACAAACCTACGGTAATAAGAACAAAGACCAATGAAACCACGCAAAGACTTGGCATTCTCTGGCACCGGAAACTCACGGATGGAACTTAGTTTCGCAGGATCTGTCTAAAGACCATTTTCATTTACGATATACCCAAGATACTTAAGCTGACTCTTGCAAAACTCGCACTTCTTGAGATTAACCGTCAAACCTGCTTCTTTAAGACGCGCAGCCACCTTACGAATAAGCTCAAGATGACCCTCAAAATCGTGAGAGACAAGGACGAAGTCGTCAACATAGCCAAAAACACAGTTATTGCCATCAGCAGTGAACTCAAAATTAACTATCATGTCCGTAAGCCTCTGCATCTCAGAAGCAGCGTTGGTTAGACCGAAGGGCATTCTAACAAACTCGAATAGACCACGCTGTGGAACGATAAACGCGGTTTTCTCACAGCCATCCTTATCAGCAAGGGGGATTTGCCAAAACGCGCTGCGAAAATCAAGTGTAGTCATGTATCTCGCACCTCGTAGGTTATCTAAAATATCCTAGATCCTAGGCAAAGGATAAGAATCACGAATCGTAACGCTATTCAACTTCCTACTGTCAACACAAAAACGGATAGAACCATCCTTCTTAGTAATCATAACAACAGGACTCGCCCAAGGAGAACGCGACGGACGTATAATCCCATCATTAAGCATTTTATCGATTTCTTCATTCAGGACCTTAAGCTTGTCGGGTGAAAGTGGATAATAACGCTGCCTGATAGGAGATCCTGTAGTTACAATTTTATGACTAAGCCAGGTAGTTTTACCGATACCATTTTTTTCTGAAGAAATCTCATCAAGGACTTTGATTACCTCTTGTAATCGTGCTTCTTGATCAGCAGATAAGGAAGAACGAGACTGAACAAACTTATTTCCTCCAATAACAGCTTGATCCATCTTTTGAACTGGGTCCTGTAAGAACATCTGGATCTGGTAAGGAACTGCTTTTATCGACTGAGGGTTTTGTACAGGATGCGCTCATTTATCTCCACTCAGCTGCGAATGAAGCTGTGCGAGTCACTGGTCCTCTCTAAGCTGAATCATTGTCTGTCAGTGTATGGTCCATGTCTTCTTAAAAAGACTTTAGTATTGGCTCAGCGAGTCCAAAATGCATGCGCACGCTACTGCTTTCACATTCCGTCTCGCACCCATGTAACTCCATACCTTAACATGGCATATATACTGAAAATCGAAGGTCGAATTAAGCTTCACTTAGCTAGTGTTATGTTCGATATTGTCAAAAACAGATTTCCGCAATATTTATACAAAAAAATATCCTGGAGATATTCTGACCACCGTTACTCTGCAAGGACTTGTTCGATCCCTCTCTGTATTCCTGCACACAGTACTACACTATTTCGGGGCAGCTTCAAGTACGCGGCGACAAAAGTGTGGAACGATATTCCTCCTCCTATTCGTAACGTTATATCAAAATTCAAATTCAAAAATGATCTACGTAAACATCTTTTGGCTCTTCAAATGGAACCAACTGCTTGAAGCTGCAGCCCACCCTCTGTTGCGTTATACATTATTATATTATATTATTTTTTTGTTTTATTTAATTTTTATTATTGATTAATATATTACTAGCTTTTATATATCAACATTACTACTTCTTCTTATTCGCATAATACAATTAATTAATTAAATTCAATTTATTTTATTTGTTAACTGCCTCGATAGCGTGTCGGACGTTGAACAAACTGGTACTGGCAGAATACCAGCGCTGCAGTCTGGTACTGCAGCAATATGCTGAGTCAGCGCCAATTTGATTGGCATGATACAGATAACACGGTGTAAAATAGTTTTATGAAATTATTTGTTTCTGTTTATTAGTCTGTTTACTTCATTGTTTGCTTGCTGATTCATGTTTACTTGTATGTTTGTTGTTTGTCTATTACTGTGTTGTGCTGTTTTATGACAATTGAATAAAGTGTCAATCTATCTATCTATCTATCTATCTAACATCTTCCCAGAAATTCCGGAATTAAAGGCTCCGCAAAGGACAGACGTTAGGCCAAAGTTATTCCAGAATTAAATACCCAAAATCAATTGCGTAGTAACACGTGATGTAACAAGAAAACGGTGCTGACGTGTAATATTATTAAAACGAACAGGTAAGGTAACGGAACCAAGTATAGACATCGGAGAATTGTCTGCAGATACGACACTATGGCCGGGATCAGATTGGTACGCAACATTCAGCGAAGCAAGCAACGAAGTGTGAATCAGAGACGCTTGAGCACCTGTGTCCAGTAACGCGTATAAAGCACCATTAAAAATAAACACTTCAACAAATGGCCTATTATCAATAAAATCTGAAAAAATAACCGGAGAAATCGAATGATGAAAACCCCGGTAGCTAACTAATTTTTTGAAGTAGAAGGGTGCGCAGCGACCTGTGGGGCAATTCTTGGTAGTAAAACCGGGACACCTGCAAATGAAACAAATAACCCCAGGAATAGAAGAACACGCTCGGAAATCGTGGCCTGATTGATTGCACTTAATACAAATAAAACGTGTCGAATGAACAATCGGCGCAACAACTTTACGAGACTGAGCGTTATCCGAAACTTGCTGAGGCGGCTCGTAACTCTCAAAGTTTGAGACTACATCTAACAAGGCGTAAATGCTATCTATCCTGTTTGTAGACAAACAAGGCCTGTACCGCGAATGAAGGTTATGTTTTATAATGGGTAAAAGCGCAAAATCAGGAATTGGGTTAGTAAGCTTCAAATTTAGGTCTTGAATGATAAAAATAAAATCACGGGCAGATTGCGATGCCTTTGTTTTAAATCACGAAGACGCTGTTCTAGGTGGTAGTCGTAATCAGTTTTCAAATAAGTTTTATAGAAAAAGGACTTTAACTCATCGAACGTCAAAGAAGGTACTCTAATTGTCCTGAAATATAAAAGAGCCGAACCAGAAACAAGTTCGTGAAACCGACGCACAATATACGAGGATGGAATGTCAGAAGCGAACATCCGTTCTTCGATGAGCTGAAAGAAATCCTTCACGCAAGTTGACCATCAAAGCAAACATTCCATTTTGACAAACTAACATCGCGGGTGAAAAGCTGTTTGAGTCGCGTAGCTTCATGAGCAGAAACAGACAGTTGATTCATTCTCTGCAAAATAGGACTATCGCGATAAGGTGTCTCTCTCTCCAATATCTTGCTCGTAAGCGGCCTCTTCCGGTGCAACATCAATAATAGTGTCCTGTTTCAACGACATTTTTAGACAAAGTGGAGTCTGATGTTAGAAATAAAGCAAAGAAAACGATACCGTTACGTGAACAGATCGTTAATACAAGTCGTAATACCTGAAAATTCCCTAAGAATAAAAAAACCTAATTAGGGGGAAAAATACCTAATAGGGGAAATTGGGTGAAAATCGAAAGTGATAAAAATACCTTAAATTGTAAGGAGTAGTATTGTAAGTAGCTATGGTGCTATATGTATGTAAAGTAAGGATGATAATTATGAATAAAAGTTAGTCTAAAGTCAACAGTAGTTTCGCTTAAACGTCCCTCTCCACATGGCGACTCTGCCACGTGAGGTGTCGGGTTCGGCCGTTTCCGTCGCCGACGTGTTTACCGGGTACTATTGTTTTAAGTGTGGGAATTAAGTGAAAAGGATTAATCAAAAACAATTTTAGTGACTGTTACCAAATAAAATGTTATTGTTTTATTAAAAACATGTGCTATTCAAGAGTTGAGAAAGAGGATGTCTTCATTAATCGAAATTCGGCGGCAGGAAATAATGACTCGGTATTTTCGGAAATGAAAACACATCTATCGACCATCAGTGTTGTGATGATTTTCATTTGTTCACCACTGGCTATCCTGGGACTCTACTGCTGCTACAAGATGTATAAGAAATGCCACAATAACTGGTCTACAGATTTAATAATCCAGCATAATCTACGTCGCTCATTCAACAGAGCCAATCGCGGAACCTGTGCTTGTGGAGGATCTTCCCAGAACAACTAAGTATCTAATAAGTAGAACGAGATAACGGTGACTTCAATCCCTGATCGTTTTCATGAGCTGCAAAAAAGTGTTGTGTGGTGTATTGGTGATAGTGCGCGTAATAATTATTAAAAAGCGTTGTGAAGTGAAATTAAAGTGATTACAAACAGAAATACGTACTTTGAATGACAATGGACAGTTGGACTTAAGTAGTTAAGTTTTACGTGTAGGTATATAATTACATTTTAAGGAAACGGATTTTAATATGTCTAAATAAAAGGATAAAGGTATGTAATTAAAATTAAAGTTTTAAAATTAAAATAATATCTTGTTATGACAAGTCAACTAACAGAAATTTATTTTAAGTTGAAAACAATAAGAGAAAAATTAGTTAGGCTTAATTATGAAAGAAGAAAGCCAGAAATATTAAAAATAAAATTAGATGAAGTGACTTAATTAGCGACTTGAATAGCACATGTAATAACATTCCCTGTGAAACATGCTTATAACACCACTTTGTATGGCCACGGCCTGGCGTGCGGGATCTCGGAATACACACGTATAGAACTCACTAAAACTGGTTTAAGTAATACTTGCATTGACCACATTTATGCACGATCCCACGCGCTAGACCTGTATACAGCGGCACTCGGAACGACACTGGCTGATCATCGCACAGTGGCTTTAGCAAGTGTGGACTCGAGGAGTCGGATCACACGGGGCGATTCCAGATTCATTACACGATACGATTGTAATACTCTTATTCAAGCCTTAAAACAAATAAACTGGGATCCAGTTGAACAAATTATATGTCCTATTAGAATATACAAAATAATTGTAAAAAATATTCAAGAATGTTATACCAAATCTGAAACAAAAATAAAAATACCTACAAATACGAATAGATCAAATAATAAATGGATAAATAAAAAGATCATTAACGCTTGTGAGCACCGAGACAAACTTTTCATGAAATGGATATCCGACCCAACTAATAAAATCCTTAAGCAAACTTATAATTTATCAAGAAACTACGTAAATAAATTAATAACCAAAAGCAAAAATAAAAAAATTCGACAAAATATAACTAATAATAAAAATAATCCTAGGGCACTATGGCAAATACTTAATGAGATCACTGGCAGGGTTAAAAGCCTTCCTGACACTGTAATCAATAATGCATTAGTTAAAAACAATTATTCTGTCGCTGATGTAGCCAATAATTTTGCTCTTAGCTTCTCAAATAGCGTGAAAAGCCTTATTCCCAATTGCGACCAAAAACTGCTCAAAAAGGATGATTATTATCGAGTACCCAAAGTCTCCTGCAGATATTGCCCCGTATCATCTCGTCAGGTTCTGAGGGAAATAAGATCACTCAGCAGCCAAAAAGCCCCTGGCGTGGACAACATAAGAGCAAAAGATATCAAAATTATTGGTCCTGATATAGCAGGAATACTTGCTAAGTTTATTAATGCATCTATAAAGCAGGCACAGTTCCCCGAAGAGCTCAAAACCGGCATCGTTAGGCCAATACATAAAAAAGGCAGCCAAAGCAGTTATGACAACTATCGCCCTATCACAATACTTCCAACTATCGATAAACTCACAGAAAAAATAATATCTAGACAGATTTACACTTTCTACAGAAACAATAACATCATTACAGATACACAATATGGATTTCAAACAGGTAAAAGTACGACACAATTACTATCCAAATTCACAAATGATGTCTATAAACACCTTGACAATAAAGAACACGTTTTAGCTCTGTTTATAGATTACAGCAAGGCCTTCGATACATTAAAACATGATACTCTCTTGGAAAAATTATGTGACTGTGGTATTCAGGGACCGTTAAACCAATGGTGTAGAAATTATCTTTCTGACAGATCATATGTCGTAAAAATCAGCGATACTATGAGCAATATGGTTCAGGTGTCTGAGGGTACGGCACAGGGTTCAGTGTTGGGACCGCTGCATTATATTACCTATGTCAATGACGTAGTTAATATTATTAAACATTGTCAAGTATATCAATTTGCTGATGATACATGCCTCATTTCAGCTAATAAAAATATAGACACAGCACTAACAAACTTACAATTTGACTTCACATTGTTAATGAAGTGGTCACACGACTTTGGTCTTGTAATAAACAATGATAAAACTAAACTTATGTATATAAGTTCTAGCCAAAATAGAAAACTTGACTGTCCTCGACTCATTGCACACACCCATACATGCTTGCATATAAATTCGCGCCATTGCTCTTGCCCACCAATAGAAGTAGTTAACAAACAAAAATATTAAAATTTTTAATCTACGTAAAAATTTTGATCTACGTAAAAATGATCTACGTAAACATCTTTTGGCTCTTCAAATGGAACCAACTGCTTGAAGCTGCAGCCCACCCTCTGTTGCGTTATACATTATTATATTATATTATTTTTTTGTTTTATTTAATTTTTATTATTGATTAATATATTACTAGCTTTTATATATCAACATTACTACTTCTTCTTATTCGCATAATACAATTAATTAATTAAATTCAATTTATTTTATTTGTTAACTGCCTCGATAGCGTGTCGGACGTTGAACAAACTGGTACTGGCAGAATACCAGCGCTGCAGTCTGGTACTGCAGCAATATGCTGAGTCAGCGCCAATTTGATTGGCATGATACAGATAACACGGTGTAAAATAGTTTTATGAAATTATTTGTTTCTGTTTATTAGTCTGTTTACTTCATTGTTTGCTTGCTGATTCATGTTTACTTGTATGTTTGTTGTTTGTCTATTACTGTGTTGTGCTGTTTTATGACAATTGAATAAAGTGTCAATCTATCTATCTATCTATCTATCTAACATCTTCCCAGAAATTCCGGAATTAAAGGCTCCGCAAAGGACAGACGTTAGGCCAAAGTTATTCCAGAATTAAATACCCAAAATCAATTGCGTAGTAACACGTGATGTAACAAGAAAACGGTGCTGACGTGTAATATTATTAAAACGAACAGGTAAGGTAACGGAACCAAGTATAGACATCGGAGAATTGTCTGCAGATACGACACTATGGCCGGGATCAGATTGGTACGCAACATTCAGCGAAGCAAGCAACGAAGTGTGAATCAGAGACGCTTGAGCACCTGTGTCCAGTAACGCGTATAAAGCACCATTAAAAATAAACACTTCAACAAATGGCCTATTATCAATAAAATCTGAAAAAATAACCGGAGAAATCGAATGATGAAAACCCCGGTAGCTAACTAATTTTTTGAAGTAGAAGGGTGCGCAGCGACCTGTGGGGCAATTCTTGGTAGTAAAACCGGGACACCTGCAAATGAAACAAATAACCCCAGGAATAGAAGAACACGCTCGGAAATCGTGGCCTGATTGATTGCACTTAATACAAATAAAACGTGTCGAATGAACAATCGGCGCAACAACTTTACGAGACTGAGCGTTATCCGAAACTTGCTGAGGCGGCTCGTAACTCTCAAAGTTTGAGACTACATCTAACAAGGCGTAAATGCTATCTATCCTGTTTGTAGACAAACAAGGCCTGTACCGCGAATGAAGGTTATGTTTTATAATGGGTAAAAGCGCAAAATCAGGAATTGGGTTAGTAAGCTTCAAATTTAGGTCTTGAATGATAAAAATAAAATCACGGGCAGATTGCGATGCCTTTGTTTTAAATCACGAAGACGCTGTTCTAGGTGGTAGTCGTAATCAGTTTTCAAATAAGTTTTATAGAAAAAGGACTTTAACTCATCGAACGTCAAAGAAGGTACTCTAATTGTCCTGAAATATAAAAGAGCCGAACCAGAAACAAGTTCGTGAAACCGACGCACAATATACGAGGATGGAATGTCAGAAGCGAACATCCGTTCTTCGATGAGCTGAAAGAAATCCTTCACGCAAGTTGACCATCAAAGCAAACATTCCATTTTGACAAACTAACATCGCGGGTGAAAAGCTGTTTGAGTCGCGTAGCTTCATGAGCAGAAACAGACAGTTGATTCATTCTCTGCAAAATAGGACTATCGCGATAAGGTGTCTCTCTCTCCAATATCTTGCTCGTAAGCGGCCTCTTCCGGTGCAACATCAATAATAGTGTCCTGTTTCAACGACATTTTTAGACAAAGTGGAGTCTGATGTTAGAAATAAAGCAAAGAAAACGATACCGTTACGTGAACAGATCGTTAATACAAGTCGTAATACCTGAAAATTCCCTAAGAATAAAAAAACCTAATTAGGGGGAAAAATACCTAATAGGGGAAATTGGGTGAAAATCGAAAGTGATAAAAATACCTTAAATTGTAAGGAGTAGTATTGTAAGTAGCTATGGTGCTATATGTATGTAAAGTAAGGATGATAATTATGAATAAAAGTTAGTCTAAAGTCAACAGTAGTTTCGCTTAAACGTCCCTCTCCACATGGCGACTCTGCCACGTGAGGTGTCGGGTTCGGCCGTTTCCGTCGCCGACGTGTTTACCGGGTACTATTGTTTTAAGTGTGGGAATTAAGTGAAAAGGATTAATCAAAAACAATTTTAGTGACTGTTACCAAATAAAATGTTATTGTTTTATTAAAAACATGTGCTATTCAAGAGTTGAGAAAGAGGATGTCTTCATTAATCGAAATTCGGCGGCAGGAAATAATGACTCGGTATTTTCGGAAATGAAAACACATCTATCGACCATCAGTGTTGTGATGATTTTCATTTGTTCACCACTGGCTATCCTGGGACTCTACTGCTGCTACAAGATGTATAAGAAATGCCACAATAACTGGTCTACAGATTTAATAATCCAGCATAATCTACGTCGCTCATTCAACAGAGCCAATCGCGGAACCTGTGCTTGTGGAGGATCTTCCCAGAACAACTAAGTATCTAATAAGTAGAACGAGATAACGGTGACTTCAATCCCTGATCGTTTTCATGAGCTGCAAAAAAGTGTTGTGTGGTGTATTGGTGATAGTGCGCGTAATAATTATTAAAAAGCGTTGTGAAGTGAAATTAAAGTGATTACAAACAGAAATACGTACTTTGAATGACAATGGACAGTTGGACTTAAGTAGTTAAGTTTTACGTGTAGGTATATAATTACATTTTAAGGAAACGGATTTTAATATGTCTAAATAAAAGGATAAAGGTATGTAATTAAAATTAAAGTTTTAAAATTAAAATAATATCTTGTTATGACAAGTCAACTAACAGAAATTTATTTTAAGTTGAAAACAATAAGAGAAAAATTAGTTAGGCTTAATTATGAAAGAAGAAAGCCAGAAATATTAAAAATAAAATTAGATGAAGTGACTTAATTAGCGACTTGAATAGCACATGTAATAACATTCCCTGTGAAACATGCTTATAACACCACTTTGTATGGCCACGGCCTGGCGTGCGGGATCTCGGAATACACACGTATAGAACTCACTAAAACTGGTTTAAGTAATACTTGCATTGACCACATTTATGCACGATCCCACGCGCTAGACCTGTATACAGCGGCACTCGGAACGACACTGGCTGATCATCGCACAGTGGCTTTAGCAAGTGTGGACTCGAGGAGTCGGATCACACGGGGCGATTCCAGATTCATTACACGATACGATTGTAATACTCTTATTCAAGCCTTAAAACAAATAAACTGGGATCCAGTTGAACAAATTATATGTCCTATTAGAATATACAAAATAATTGTAAAAAATATTCAAGAATGTTATACCAAATCTGAAACAAAAATAAAAATACCTACAAATACGAATAGATCAAATAATAAATGGATAAATAAAAAGATCATTAACGCTTGTGAGCACCGAGACAAACTTTTCATGAAATGGATATCCGACCCAACTAATAAAATCCTTAAGCAAACTTATAATTTATCAAGAAACTACGTAAATAAATTAATAACCAAAAGCAAAAATAAAAAAATTCGACAAAATATAACTAATAATAAAAATAATCCTAGGGCACTATGGCAAATACTTAATGAGATCACTGGCAGGGTTAAAAGCCTTCCTGACACTGTAATCAATAATGCATTAGTTAAAAACAATTATTCTGTCGCTGATGTAGCCAATAATTTTGCTCTTAGCTTCTCAAATAGCGTGAAAAGCCTTATTCCCAATTGCGACCAAAAACTGCTCAAAAAGGATGATTATTATCGAGTACCCAAAGTCTCCTGCAGATATTGCCCCGTATCATCTCGTCAGGTTCTGAGGGAAATAAGATCACTCAGCAGCCAAAAAGCCCCTGGCGTGGACAACATAAGAGCAAAAGATATCAAAATTATTGGTCCTGATATAGCAGGAATACTTGCTAAGTTTATTAATGCATCTATAAAGCAGGCACAGTTCCCCGAAGAGCTCAAAACCGGCATCGTTAGGCCAATACATAAAAAAGGCAGCCAAAGCAGTTATGACAACTATCGCCCTATCACAATACTTCCAACTATCGATAAACTCACAGAAAAAATAATATCTAGACAGATTTACACTTTCTACAGAAACAATAACATCATTACAGATACACAATATGGATTTCAAACAGGTAAAAGTACGACACAATTACTATCCAAATTCACAAATGATGTCTATAAACACCTTGACAATAAAGAACACGTTTTAGCTCTGTTTATAGATTACAGCAAGGCCTTCGATACATTAAAACATGATACTCTCTTGGAAAAATTATGTGACTGTGGTATTCAGGGACCGTTAAACCAATGGTGTAGAAATTATCTTTCTGACAGATCATATGTCGTAAAAATCAGCGATACTATGAGCAATATGGTTCAGGTGTCTGAGGGTACGGCACAGGGTTCAGTGTTGGGACCGCTGCATTATATTACCTATGTCAATGACGTAGTTAATATTATTAAACATTGTCAAGTATATCAATTTGCTGATGATACATGCCTCATTTCAGCTAATAAAAATATAGACACAGCACTAACAAACTTACAATTTGACTTCACATTGTTAATGAAGTGGTCACACGACTTTGGTCTTGTAATAAACAATGATAAAACTAAACTTATGTATATAAGTTCTAGCCAAAATAGAAAACTTGACTGTCCTCGACTCATTGCACACACCCATACATGCTTGCATATAAATTCGCGCCATTGCTCTTGCCCACCAATAGAAGTAGTTAACAAACAAAAATATCTTGGTTTATTAATAGACGATCGATTAAAATGGACTCAACACATTGACTACGTAAGCGACAAATTAAGAAGTATCCTCGCTAAATTTAAAATCATCAAACATAAAATACCATATACTACTCTTTTGTATCTTTACAAAGCACTAGGTGAAACGACAATTTATTACGGACTAAGCAGTTACGGCAGAACCAGTAAATCCCATCTTGACTCCATATATCGGCTACAGCTAAGAATCCTTAAATCATTAGTACCCCACAAAATCAAAATTAAATATAAAGACAACTATGCCCAACTCTTTTACCATTGCAAAGTCATACCGGTATACGATCAGGTCAAATATATTTTACTTGTTGAAAATTATCACAATCTTGACCTACAGATAATAAAACCGACTAACAGACACACACGAAGCGCACTTATACCTAGATTCAAGGTACCCAATTATAACAACTTATACGGGAAACAGTTATTAGAATACTGTATACCTAAACTACTAAACGACCTACCCATAAACTTAAAAAATAATATTACTAATGAAAATATGAAAAACAAACTTAAAGAATACTTTCTAGAAAACATTGACCAATCTTGAATAATGAAACACAGAAGACCGAAAAGTAGACAAATAGAACATAATTATATAGTTTAAAAATAAAGTTTCATTACTAAATAAACAATCATAAAATGGAAAAAAATATATATACAGTAAGAATAAAATAATAAACATTGTTTTTAGAAATCGACCCGTGTGAAAACGCACGGTCGGTCCTAGCAAACAACGCACGACGACGGAACGAGCCCGCTGGTAAATCGAGTTATGATAAGAAAATAACCTACTAACAATCATTATAAAAAGATAGATATTGTAAGCAGTATACGGAAAAACCGGTATGCGGTTTATGTTATACTGTACTTATATAATTTTTTGCTAATTGTTGTTTTATAATTAATAATAATAATAATAATAATAATAATAATAATTCAGAGTATTTAGAAATTAGTATAGAAATTAATGAGCAAATTAGTAATAAGAAAATAACGGGAGAGAGTTTATTACGAACACAATTTTATTGTTATCAAATCAAGGATTTATACATAGAAATAAAAGATTTTTGTAATAAATATACTGAGTTTTTAACTGGTGGAAATGGTAACAAATCGAAAAGCTCCAAAATGTCAGAGTTTAATTTAAAAGTTGCTCTTTCTTTGCTACCGGTCATGACCGAAGATGAGGCTGTTATAAAACAACTCATTGATTCTATTGAATACTATAATTCAATTTTTGAAGAAAAATCCAAACAAAGTTTAATTAACTTTGTTTTGAAAAATAGACTGACACAGTTAGCAAAATTAAAAATGTCGACGTCATATTCTTCCGTCGAAGCTTTGATAAAGGACATGAGAAAGCAATTGTTGCCTAAGAAATCAGCCACGGCTATCCAAAATAAAATGCAATCTTTAAAGCAAGGTGACTTGAAGATTTCGGTAAGCAATTGACTGAGATGTTTGTTAATCTAACGATTACACAGTCCGAAGGCGATTCAAAAAAGTATGAAATTCTGAAAAATATAAATGAAAAGTTAGCAATAAAAAGATTCGCTGACGGCTTGCGTAATCGTCGGATTAGTACCATTATTGCAGCGCGAGATTACGAATCCTTAAAGGATGCAGTTCAAGGAGCAAAGGACGAGGAGACTAACTTGCCGACTACCTCTGGTGATGTTCTAGCGTTTAATCATCGTAAAAATAATTCTTTCAGCAGAGGCTATGGTCGAGGTCGTGCTTTTCATAGGGGTCAACGACGTTACTTTCAAGGCCAAAGAGACCCAAAGGGTACGCCCCAGGGTACCTACAACAACTCAGGCCGAGGCACCAGTCGAGGCAGGTACCGACCTCCGAACTATCGAGGCCGAGGAAATCGAGGTAAGTACCATAATTTCCGTGGAAACAATGGATATCGCCAGGAAAATGTTCAAACCATGAATACTTGTCAAAACTGGCAAAATATGACCGATCCGGCAGCCCCAACAGGCCCAGTAGCCCCAAATCAGTTTTTTCGTGAATAAAAATGAAATATTTTTTGCTAGTAAAAATACTAGTAAGTTTTCAAGTTTTCAAGTACAAAACAAAAAATTCTCATGGTTAATTGACACCGGAGCGTCAATTTCTGCTTTGGACTTGCATAGCGCGAAGCAATTGGATATTATAATTTATGACAATGAGCTTATAATAAATAGTACCTATAGGTGGGAAAATAAAAGCAATTGGATATGTGTACTTACACCTAATGATTAATGGATACACTTTTGTTCATAAGTTTCATGTTCTTGAGAACTTACCGTGCGAATATGATGGGATTATTGGACAGGATTTTCTTTTAAAATACCAAAGTTTAGTTAATTTCCAAAACTATACTCTTTCTTTGGTTACTAGCAAAAATGAATTGGTGAATGTACCTCTTGCGAATTGTAAAAATAATTACATTTTGCCACCATGATCGGAATCAATGCATTATGTAGTAACGGACATACGAGATGAGTGTATAGTTTGTGCGTCAGAGTTACAGGTGGTATTTTTTTAGCAAGCACATTAGTTAGCCCCGTTAATGGTAGA
Source organism: Aproaerema taeniolella (assembly GCA_949987775.1). Lineage (NCBI taxonomy): Eukaryota > Metazoa > Arthropoda > Insecta > Lepidoptera > Gelechiidae > Aproaerema > Aproaerema taeniolella. The sequence goes on along the minus strand of OX465244.1, from coordinate 18,354,210 downwards.
ATACCGATACGAATTTTGAATATAACAGAAAAGGAAATTAAGCTTCAAGATTTTAAATTAGAGATACATAAAGCAAGCGATTATTACATATGTAGTTTTGATAAAAGTCACTCTCCAAATGCAGATCGAGTTAAAACACTGTTTTCAAAGTTAAAATTAGAAACATTAAATAAAGAAGAGAAAGTGTCTATTGAAATCTTATGTGCAAAATTTTCCGATATTTTCTACTTACCAGGTGATAAATTATCAACGACAAATATTTACAAACATACTATATCTTTAAAGCCAAATACAGACCCTATTTTTATAAAGTCGTATAGGTTACCCCACTCCCAGAAAAACATAATACAAAATGAATTAGATAAAATGATAGATCAAGGAATAGTGGAAAAATGCTCTAGTGAATGGTCCAGTCCACTTTTAATTGTGCCGAAAAAGTCAGATAAGAACAGTGAACGTAAATGGCGCATAGTGATAGATTATAGGAAACTAAACAATAATATACAGGATGATAAGTACCCACTCCCCAATATAATAGAGATACTTGATTCCCTTTCCGGATGTATATATTTTACGCACCTAGATTTAGCGAATGGATATTATCAGTGCGATTTAGATATAAACAGTAGAAACCTCACAGCATTTTCATCTGGGCAGTACAGAATGACCCGTATGCCCATGGGATTAAAATCTAGTCCAAATTCATTGACAAGGATGATTAATATGGCTATGTCGGGACTAACGTATGACAAATGCCTAGTATATCTTGACGATTTAATAGTTTTTGGGAAAAACCTTGAAAATCACAATAAAAACTTATTAGATATTTTTACAAGATTACGTCAAGTCAATTTAAGGCTCAATCCCGAAAAATGTGTATTTTTGAAGAAAGAAGTTTTGTACTTATGCCACATAGTATCAAGTGATGGTGTGTTACCTGACCCGGACAAGATAACAGCTATTAAAAACTTTCCAACTCCAACAAATTCCGATGAAGTAAAGCGTTTTGTTGCATTTGCAAATTACTATCGTAAATTCATTCCTAGGTTTGCAGAAATAGCCCTACCATTGAATCATTTATCCCGAAAAAATGTGCATTTTGAATGGAATCAAAAATGTAAAAAATCATTTGAAAAACTTAAAGAAAAAATTACCTCACCGCCCATATTGCAATACCCGGATTTATCAGACAAAAATACATTTATACTACAAACTGACGCATCTGGCTATGCTTTGGGAGCAGTATTTAGTAATCAAGATAATAAACCAGTAGCATTTGCGAGCAGAACTTTAAATAAATCAGAACTAAATTACCCAACTATAGAAAAAGAACTTTTAGCTATAGTTTGGGCCATTAAACACTTTAGGCCATACTTGTACGGACCATATTTCATTATAAGAACAGATCACAGACCTCTTGTTTATTTGACTCGACTATTGAAGTTCCGATTAGCACTTGAAGAGTATGATTTCAGTGTAGAATACGTAAAAGGCTCAGATAACGCACCGGCCGACGCTTTATCGCGTGTACAGATAACGTGTAAGGATTTGAAGGAAATTAACGAAAATATACATGTAATGACAAGATCTATGTATAAAAAAGCATGTACTACTCTTCCGGATGCTGTTGTTTCTCAGGATGAACGGCCTGATCAACCGAAAATCGTGGAAACACATAGTAAACCGCAGGAGTCAATACAATTACAATTTATTAATAAAACAGAATTAGAAAAGTATAGGAAGCGACAAGAAGCACACTTGGAAAGCAAATTATTTCTCTATGATGCGAAAAAGAAAGTAATATTTATCAAATATCTAGACTCTTCATCGCAATCCTCGCCACGCGAATTTGTGAAAGACCTAGATCGATTTTGTAAGAAAGTACTTAAATGTCGACATAAACTTAATATACATATTGAAAAATACAAATAATAATATATTTATAGAAAAAATATTGCAAGAATTAAAAAATCCAAGCTGTAATACTAACTTAAAGTTATGCATTTTAAAAGATGTAATAAGAATACAGGATAAAGATCAAAGAAAAGTAATTATGAATGACTTTCATCTTTTGCCCACAAGTGGCCATGCGGGCATGAGACGAATGTACAACAACGTGAAAAAATATTACTTTTGGCCTGGTATGGAAAATGAAATTAGGAATTTTGTAAAGCATTGCGGAAAATGTCAGAAAAATAAACATTCAAGACCGATAAAAGAGCCTATGTCCATCAACACCACGGCTACATATGCGTTCGAAAAAGTTTTTCTTGATTTAGTAGGACCTTTAGAAACCGATAATAATAATTACTCCTATATACTTACCACACAGTGCGAGTTAAGTAAATATGTTGAGGCATATCCATTGGTTTCAAAGAGAAGTGAAGAAGTAGCAAAGGCGTTCGTAGACAACTTCATACTTCGCTACGGCGCCGGCGTGCCAAAACAAATAGCTACGGACAGAGGAACGGAGTTCCTTTCATCAATTTTCAAAGAGGTAAGTAAACTACTAAAAATAGAACAACTAAATTCCACAGCTTACCACCATCAGAGCATTGGCGCATTAGAAAATACTCACAAGCATTTAAAAGCTTTTTTTCAACACATTTGCTCATAAAGTGGTTTTAAGGTTCATAATGATATGTATTACCCAGCCCGTGAGTAATAAAAATAAAGCACTAGTACGTAATGGTTTTTTTTTTCTAAATTTCAGCAAAGAGATCAGATCACAGTAATACTGTGGATCAGAATATCAGATCTTATTTTATATTTAAAATTAAGTGTAAATATTAAACTATGTGTAAATAAATAATATAATTCCACAAAATCATTTAAATTTAACAAAAAATTATCATTTATTTATGCTAAAATGTGAAAATATATAGTTAAGTATTTTTTATTATTTGGCTGTATGGCATACTTGTCAATGTGAATCTCATTTTGGGAGCGAAAAAAGAAAAAAATAATCGCGCCTCTTTTCAGAATTTTCAGATGTTTTCACTTGGTTTTCACAAACGGCATTTGTATTCATCAGATTGTTATTATTGTCAGCAATACAACACAAAAAATTTCTTCTTCAAGTGCAGAACAGGAAACCTACGTGGGTACACCGCCAAAAATACTTTCCGAGGCGTAAACATGCAAGTGATAGTTTGTTGCCGTCAATATCAAAGCAAAGTTTTTATTTCTTTCTTTCCTCGCAAATTTGTTGAAAAACGTCGTATGACACGCGTGTGCATTGGATATTACATTCTCGGCTCCATTGAGCCCTCGCCTTCGGCTCGGGCTCTAAACTCGCCTCTAATTAACTTGTAGCATAATGTACTATTACGCATACAAACTGAAAAACATCCTAATACTTGGAGTACATGGTTACCTTTTTGGAACTTTTCATTTAATACCATAGTACATAGTGATACAAAATATACACCCTTCGAACTTGTATTTAGTAGAAAATGTTCCCTACCTACTAACCTAATAGGTGAAATTGTAGAACCACTGTATAATCACGACAGTTACCCTAAAGAACTAAAATTCAGACTCCAGTTGTCTCAAAAAGACGCAAGAGACCATCTAATTAAGTCTAAAATGAAAAGAAAGGATCAATATGACCTTAGTAAGAATCCTATTAAGTACATATAAACCACAGGACTTAGTATTAGTTAAGAATGAAGTAGGTAATTAAGCTAGATAGTGTATACTTGGGCCCATATAGAGTACTGAAAGATCTTTCACCTAATGTAGAATTAGAAGTTAATGGGAAACCTATGTTAGTACATAAAAATAGAACTAAGTTATATCATATCTAATATATAAAAAAAATGTACTTACTGTTAATTTTTTTTCTTTTTCAGTGGGAGATATAAGGAGTAGTATTGTAAGTAGCTATAGGTGCTATATGTATGTAAAGTAAGGATGATAATTATGAATAAAAGTTAGTCTAAAGTCAACCGTAGACGTCCCTCTCCACAAAATATGTGGGTAAAAACTGTTAAACGCGTTGTTTCCTGCGTTAAGTAACTAACTACGGGAAAGGGGAAAGGGTTAAATATTTCTTTATTTTAATAAATAAGAACGATTTTTATACTAAGTAAAATTCTTTTTACATTAAATAACACATGACAAAAAAATCAATTAAAATATGGCACGAAGTCACACCAGGGGCCTGATTTTTGAAACCATAGAATTCCAATTCGCATACGAATTGACAAGATTTGTATGAGATTCTCATGCGAATCTTGTCAATTCGTATGCGAATTGGAATTCTATTGTTTCAAAAAAAACTTTTTAAGTTTAACGGTTTTATGTTAAACATACATTGCAATGTTTAAGATAAATGTACTAAAAACCAAAAAATAATAAAATAGATACAGTCGTGGGAATTATAAACATATGCATAGACTAGACTAAAATAAAACCGTGGGGCACGTCAATTGTCTACAAATTATCGACTTAATGTGTAGTCTATGCATATGTTTATAATTCCCACGACTGTATCTATTTTATTATTTTTTGGTTTTTAGTACATTTATCTTAAACATTGCAATGTATGTTTAACATAAAACCGTTTAACTTAAAAAGTTTTTTTACCTATTTTTATTTTCTAGTTTTTAGTTTTTATTAAAAACATACATTTGGTAGCGGCGGCCATCTTGTATTTCAATTTTTTATAGTATATTGTATTCTGCTTGTTGAGCCCTTTCATTTGATACCCATATTGATGGGATTAATAAAACATAAATTATCCGCCATTTTGTAGCGGCGGCCATCTTGAATTTATAATGATAATGAATAAACATAATTGTATTGTCACCAAAATCCAAAGTGTATACAAAATTTCAGATTAATCGGTTGACAGGAAGAGGGTGAAATTTGAATTACTAAATTTGACCCAAGAATAATAAATAAAAAAAACAAACGGGGTGAGCTAAATAAAACCGTTTAATAATAAAAAACCGTTTAAAAATCAGGCCCCTGTACGTCGTAGGGGTTAAAAAGTCCAAAACTGGTCCGTTGAACTTCGTGGGGCTAGCGAGTAAACGACAAATCTTTGTTGTCCGTCATTCCATGCTCACACATCCAAAATTCCCAATGGGGTAGACAGAGCTTCAGTGGTTGATAGGTTATCTGTAACAAAAATGATACAATTATGAGAGCGACAGCGGCACGGAACGTGCCCACCGTATAAGCAAGAAAAAAAAAGAAAAAAAACAATGCCACGGAATAGTAAATGGATAATTACTTACCTCAAATCCAGGGTTTTTTAATCGCGGGAGCCAGATCTTCAGCGATAAATTTACGAGGTGGTATCGCCGAAACACAAAATAAATAAAGTAGACGAGATTTAAAGTGAAAAAGGGATTTAATTAAATATAAACAGATACAAAAATTCGAGACTGAGACCTAAATTAAAAAAAGAAAATCGCACAAATAAATTTTAAAAAATAAATATAACTTAACAGAAGGGTATCTATTTAAACCGCTAATAAGTTGAGGGGGTGAGTGAGATGAAACAAATCGCTGACCTCTTCAAGAGTCATTTCGCTGTAGCGCCGCTGCTCACTAGGAAGGATGAGGGGATGCCGGGTGCTGAGACACGGAGTGTTCGGTGTATTAAGTTCACTGCCAAAGACATTGCCCGGACTATAAAATCAATGTCAAGAGGTAAGTCACCAGGTCACGACGGCCTCATGTTAGTTAAAAAGGTCAAGCTGACCGATCCAAATGGCCGTATTTCGCCATTTACCTTTCGCATGAAGCGGCGTACTCCAACAATCTCAAAAGCTGACGACAGTTTTTTGAATAGCTCCTCATTACTAATACTGGTGGGTACGAATCGAAGCACTCCGATTGTTTCCACTGCTCTTGCCGGGATGAATGTTTTGAATGAATGTTTTTGTAGAAAAGTTTCATTTTTCAGGAAATCGTTGGCATGAATAGCCTGCTTGAACACCACACCAACCTTCTGAGCATTTACCCGCCTGATATTAATTACGCCCTTCACTTCATTTTTAAATAAATTGGCTAGTAGCAGCGGGTTTCTGTTACCCAGCTTCTCGTCCGTGGTACTGACAACAAAAACTGTAAAGTCTGCACTCACCGAATCCGTCGAAAACACCCTTTTATAATCTGGTTTCAGGTACGGTTTGTAAAAGTTTTCATTGACTTTTTCCGTACCTGCGCCTCCGTCCGTGTTAGGCCTCCTTCTCTTCTCTTCATCAGGGGGGTCATTATCGCCCCCTGATCCATTTTTATATACTGTACACTAGACTATTTATTTATTTACACTTTTAGTATATACAAAAATTAAATTAATCAGTTTTATGAAGTTTAAAGAATATTTTATGACAAATTTTCGCTAAAGCCCGCCGAAAAAAGTCGGCAAAGACAGTTAATTTAAGGGGTGGTCAGCTCAGTCGGGTTCAGAACATTTTTCTACCTTGGCAAGATTTAATTTCCGTTATTCGAAAGAAAGTTATTACAGAGTGGGCAGAGTACTGTAATTTAATTTATCAAAATAAAGGCACATGGTATGCTGAAATTAGTAAAGAAATTGGCAAAAAACCGTGGTTCGCAAAAAGCAACAAATTCTACAAGAGAAAATTTTATACTCAGATCTGTCGCTTGAGGTTTGGTCATTGTAAATTTAAAGCTCATCTTTATCGAAACAGAAACAGAAAATATTTATTTGTATGAATACATCTGTCACACAGATGAAAATTATATCTTCATCCACCTGTGAAGAGTGCTCGCTAAACGTAGACCAAACTTTACATCATATATTTTTTGATTGTCCAGCGTTCAATTTGCATAGAATTTTAATGATAGATAAACTCCAAGATATATGTATATCAGATTATCCCGCCATCACTACAGGAATTACTTAAAAATTCAGCAACTTACGAAACTATTTTTGAATATGTCATATCCAGCATTGGAGAGTTATAATTTGACTTAACTTGAAGAAGACATTTAAACCTTTGATTTAAACACAGAAAAGACATATATACACGGAAAAGACAATCATCAAGATGACTATGAAAAATGGATTACGAATGACTTTACTGTTTAATTTACGAAAGATTTGGCTATAATAGCCTTACTTCGGGTATCACCTGACTGGCGAAGAAAAAAGAAGTTTAAGATTTGGCGAAAAACTTAAAAGATGAACACAAGAAATATTGCTTAAGATTTGGCTGTATGGCACAGTTCCATTGCCTATCCATTGGGATGAATTTTACTACTACTTTCGTACTAAATTTCCAGTAAAAGTATTAGCAGTAAAAGTAGAGAAAAAAAATTCGAAGTAGCTAAGAGACCGTTTTCTTGATTACTATTTGGCTGCAGTCTACAACTGGCGCACTTAAGTTGATAAAGAGAATTTGATAATGTGTCGCTGGCTTTCTTAATATCATCATTTGAGGTATAAATAAGTAAATCATCAGCATACTGAAGAACTTTGACGGAATTACTAAGTGCAGACTCTAAGTCATATGTGTAGATGTTATATAGAATGGGGCTAAGTACGGATCCTTGAGGAAGGCCCTTCCAGATGCATCTGGACAACCGCGAACCGTCTGGTAGATCTACATGAATGAACCGTTCATACAACATATTAATAATGAAGGAAGAAAGTATTATTGGGATTCCTAGATCATGTAATTTCTTTTGCAAAACCGAAACCTGAACATTATCATACGCAGCACTAACATCTAAAAAGGCGGCAAGTAGAGAATTGTTATTAGTAAAAGCCAGATGAATGTCAGATATTAAGATACTAACATTATCCATAGTACATTTACCCTTTCTAAAACCAAACTGTCCAGCGGTCAATAATCCGTTACTTTCTATAAACCATTCTAAACGATTCTTAACCAAATGTTCGACAAGTTTGACCAGAACAGATGATAACGCTATTGGACGGAATGAGGAGGGTTCTGAAGATGGCTTCCTTGGCTTCAAAATAGGGATAACAGTTTGAGATTTCCAAGACGATGGAATATTTCCAGACAGCATTATGGAATTAATAACCTCAAGAAAATACATAAGGGTGGGATCACTGCAGTTAACTACAAAAGAATAAGGTATTCCGTCATCACCAGGAGATGAATCCTTAATATACGTCAAAATACCCTTTAATTCTGATAAAGAAAATGGAGAGTTAAGCCCTGTAAAATCACTGCAAATGGAAGATGGAACGGAGTGTAAAGTTAAACTAAATTCAGGTGCAAAAGGAGGGGCTAGATTGTCTAGAAACTTATTAGCTAAATCAGGAGATAGCTGAGAGTGGGAAGAAACAGTAGTGGCCATTCTAAATCTTCTAATATTTTGCCAAACTATAGATGGAGAAACATCAGGGCTTATTGATGCACAAAAGCTCCTCCATCCTTCAAACTTCTTTTTCTTAAGAAGCTTTCGGGTAGAGTCTGCAACTTGAGTGTATATCTCAAAATTCTCCGATGTCATAACCTGACAATAATTTCTTTCAGAATCCTTTCTACGTTTTATTGCTTCAGTGCAATCTCTGTCCCACCAAGGAGGAAAAGGTATTCTACGGCAACTCCCATTTTTAACAGGGAAAATTTTATCAGCCACCTCAATTAATATCTTAGAAAAAGCTTCGGAGCATTCAGGGCCGTTGTTTAGACTGACGGAAGGAAGCAATTGGATCTTTTGTTCCACCCGTTGAGAAAATATTGTCCAGTCTGTGGGAAGCCTATGTCTTAATCTTGGTTCAGGCTTTTTACTTATAGGACACAATGATGGATACGTTATTATAATAGGAAAATGATCACTTCCACAAGTAGATTTATGAGTACACCAAGAAAGAAATGTAGCCAGATCAGGAGTGCATATAGAGAGGTCAGGTGCACTAGGGCCTTCACCAGGTCGGCTAAGCCGAGTTGGGGAGCCGTCATTCAAGATACATAGGTTTTGTGAGTCTACAATATCCAGCATTTCCTCACCATAATAATTAGATTTATGGCTACCCCAGCATTGGTGCTGGCAGTTAAAGTCTCCCAACAATAAAAATGGCTTTGGAAGGATAGGCATTAATTGACTTAGTTCGTAATAAAGAGCAGCAGAAGGATTGGGAATATAAATAGATATTATACAAACATTATTTACAATAATAGCGATGGCTTCAATGCCATCACTAAGAGTGGGAAGAGAAAATGATTGAAATAAGATGGAATTTTTGACAAGTATGGCAACATCGCCACCCTCGTCGTCTCTGTCATTTCTGACAGAAGAGAAACCTGATATTTTAAATAAATAATCAGGCTTTAGCCAAGTTTCAGATAAACAAATAATTGATGGATTATGTGTGTTTAATAAATGAATAAGTTCAGTCTTTTTAGGGCAAATACTTCTACTGTTCCACTGTATGATTTTGTGATTCGTTATTGACGATGTAAGGAGATAGAGAGTTAACAATTGGACGGTAAATTGGGAGAAAGCAAGTTGCAACTAGATAGCAACTTTATGAGAGATTTAATATTTTCAGCTATGGACGGTTCGGGGCTGGATTCATTGGCTTTTTGGTTAATAACATAACCATTAGGGCTGGAAACATTAGACATGTTGTACTCCCTCGCAAAAGATGCATGAGCAGCACGGTCGTAGCCACCTGATACAGGCTTCGATGGAATGCGTGGTTTTAAGGTGACAGTTTTTCTATAAGAACGAGAGGGACCAGGAGCAGAAGCAAAATTGGGGCTAGGCCCACTATTCAGAGAAGGTTTAAAAGAAGAAGAAGAAGCAACTATATCTGCATAAGATCTTGAAACTGGAGGATGCATTTTTGATGCTTCTGCATAAGAAATGCAGTTCTGAGCCATTGAAAGTTTTATTTCCTTCTGTCTAATAAACTCTGGACAGGACTTACTTGTTGCTAGATGATTGCCCGAACAAAGACAACAAGAATAGTCGTCTTCTTCCATAAAACGTGATTTACCGTTGTGTTGGTCACTGCATTTGTAACATCGTGGTTTTGATCTACACTGAGCCTTCGTGTGACCGAAGCGGCAGCAGTTGTAGCACTGAATTGTAGGATACACATATAAGTCAACTTGAAGAGCTGTATAACACATGAAAATTCTTTTTGGAAGAACCTGGCCATCAAATGTCAAAATGACTGTCTCAGAGTTATTAAAAACTGTATTGCCGTTAACTATTGTTTTCATTCTAATTCTTCGCACTTTTAAAATCTTACCACATCCGATAGGTACTGAAATATTTTCCTGAATTTCAGAGTCTGACCAACTTGCAGGGACACCTCTTACTACACCCATTCTAGCAATATTAAAAGTTGGGATGATGGCTTTCATGTTTTGTTCAACAAGTCCTGGATGATGAATAAAATTATTTGCATCATCATGCGTAGTAAATGATATGGACAACCTGTTCCTGCCGATCTTCTTTAAACTACCGTTGACAATATTTTTAACAAAATTTTTCTTTAAAAAATTTCCAAATTGAATTGGATTCAAATAAGAACGATCGGCAGGATCAGTCTGATTTCTTTGCACATGGACAACATAAGGGGCTAAGTCAGTGGCCTCATAATTCCGAATGGGAATTTGGGAATTTTCCCGAGTAGTTGCATCAGAAGTGGTGGTAATAAGTGGCTTTGAGACACTAGGACCGTTATTAGTATTGGCTGGAATTTTGAAACTGTCTTTAATCTCGTCTAAATCACATTTGCAGTGTAAATGACTTACTTTTCCATCTTTCTTTCTACGCTTCTTGTTGCAGTGTTTGCACACTTTGTGCAAAGACCGCACACGTTTTCTTGCACTTTTCAATAGAGAACCATCTTCGGTATCCATTGCTGACGACGTTTCATTGTGCTGGAGATCATCATACGTTATATTTAAGCCGACACAGGGGGCACCGTGCCCCCTGGGTCAGGGGGATCATCCCCCATAATAAGGAATCAATAATAAAAAAAACTTACCAAATCAGTAGATATTTACAACAACTACTATTTACACTAAATAAAACATAAATTATATACAATATTACACAAAATAGCTTATCTGATCCTTAAATTAAAGAATAATTTCAATAATTTTACACAGAACCAAACCACCCGAACGGAAGTTTCCCGCGCTTTTTTTCATGAGCCAAAGATGGCAACACTAGACTAGCAATGTCACTCATGTGTCACTCAGATTTATGACGTCCTACGCCATCTACCGGCGAGCAGCCACATGACATCCATCTGTCGTCGAGTGGCTGAACTCGCAGGTGGCGCGTTGTGTTGCCCATTTACGAGGCAACGAGGCAGACACTTAATCTTTGGTGGCAACATCGACGGGTGATGACTGAGTCTTCGCTTCCGGAAGGTTCGGTCTTTCCGATTGCGAAAATCGAACCCCACTTTTCTTGGTGACGCCCACGCAGTGTTGCCATATATACGGATTTGTCCGTATTTGTACGGATTTTGCAAGTTCAATACGGATGAATCAAGATTACGGATTTTTATACGGATTTACTCTAAACACAGAATTAGCTTCAAAAGATCCCCGTTTTCGAGCGTTCTTTACCTAATTTTGACCAATTTCGTCACTACGCTGGTGAGTTTGCTCCACTGTAGTGCGGCAGTACAGCAAATTTCTTCAATGAAGACGAAACCAAGAAATAAATTATGTACAGGACCACCAAGAATAATGTATCAAGAAATAATTATGTGCTGTTAACTGTACTTCAACGATAACGGACCCGCTACTACTAAACAACTTTTAGGAAAATCATCCTCTTTTGATTTAAATCTTGACTCAAAAATGTTACGTTTAATTTTTATATGGAATTAATATGGAGTTTCAATCATAATTTATTTATTTATTTATTTATTTATTTATTTGGCTGACCAACAGCAAGAACACTGGTACATGTATTACTTATGTTAACTTAATTTAGAACTAAGTGCCTTACCACTTACAGGACAGCACAACATGCACAGTTTATATTAAGCGACTTAAACAAACATGAATACATAAGATCCAAAAACAATGAAGTTAAGTTTTACTAAAGTTATACATAGCGACAGTAGAAACGGGATAGTTATACGGAATTTCAATAAAAACAGAAATACGGATTTTATACGGATTTTTGTAATGAAAATACAGATTTCATGTCTACTTCATGTGGCAACACTCTGACGCCCACGGAGCAAATAGGTGACGCCTGACTTTCTGGACAGCAGGCTAGCTACAAGCGGCAGCTTCGAGTGGGTCGGCCCAGCTCAGCAAAATATGTACATCATTGAAACTTTGTTTATAACTTTATCTTGGCACTAGAAATGAGGATCTGCCGAGTCCTACCAAAATTTAGGAGTCCTGCCCCCTCCCAGGGGCATTTACCGTATGGGCAGGGCGAAAATTTTAAAAGTGCACATTTTACAAACTAGGCGATTAAAATCTAAACTAATGAAGCTATAAGTTTGAAATTTTGCAAAGATGATCTTAAATTATTGTGAAAGCTTACCTAAAAGAGATTCCCATGGGAACGAATTTTAGGGCAGACGCTGGTTGATATTTAAGTTTGGTGTTTCAGTCGCAGCCCTCTATTTTTCAAACTACACTTGTCCGCAAAAATAAAGGGTCACCTCATTTTTTTCAAATAACTAAAAAACTACACATGCTAGCTCTTTGAATTAAAAATAATCTAAAAGTAATTTTAATAACTCTTAAAATAAACCACAGTTTATTAAAAATAACCCTTTAGGTATTTATTTGACAATGAAAAGATAACAAAAATTAGAGAACTTCTTTCGAACAAAATAATTTACTTTTTTTTTTTATTTATAAAAAGATTTGGCCACCCTCTTAAATTTAGTACCTTGTGTTTCCTCCACGGACTCTTCTTAAGGTTTGTATGCGATCAGGCATACTAAAAACCAAGTTCCTCAAGCGGTATTGAGGTATATTCTCCCACTCTTCAATAAGGGCCTGTTTTAAGGATACAAGTGTCAGAGGTGGTGGGTTTCGCTTCCTGACTAGCCTTCTGAGCTCGTCCCATGCATGCTCTATTGGATTCATGTCAGGACTCCTCGCTGGCCATGGCCAGGCTATGAGATCGATACCGACTTCTTGAATGTATCGTCTCATAGATAATTCTGTATGAGGGCGAGCATTATCGTGCATAAGAAATGAATTATCACCCATATTTGTAAGGAACGGGCCTGCATTTCCATTATGTACCTTTCCGCAGTTAGGTTGCCATTTTCAATGAAAACAAGGTCTGTTTGTCCTTCTGAACAAATGCCGGCCCAGACGTGGAGGGATCCGCCGCCATAGACCGTTTCCTTAAAACATCCTTGAACAAAAAACGTTCTCCAGGACGTCGATACACCCTGTGCCTTCTGTCGTTGACGTATATTGCAAATCTCGATTCGTCAGTAAACAATTACACGTGCCCAATCTTCTTCGGTCCAAGTAGCGTGTTCCGTCGCAAAACCCAATCTTGGAGACGTATTTTTGAAACAAGAGAATTCCAATTCGCATACGAATTGGCAAGATTCGTATGCGAATCCGCAAAATCACTATTTTTGAAAATTCATTCCGTGATTCTCCAGCGAGTGGGTCCGTGGGTCCGTCAGTTTTGTATTTTCTACTAGTAGAAAGCGCGCAAAGTGACATTGACAGTTACACATGTTTTTTTTGTTAAATTCATCTCTTGCCGGGAAGACAAAGGAATTTATGAAGACATGCTGCCAAGTCTTCAATATATTTTCCCCGCGTAAGCTCCTCCCGTTCTCCGTAAGCCGGGGGGCTACCTACCATCTAAGCGAAGCTGACGCTTGGTGAACGAACGGAATGTTGTCGATTGCTTCTTTATAAGGAGACCTTGATTAATTATATGAACCAAACACAGCAATATACATCATTCCATTCGTTCAATCAGCATCAACTTCGCTTAGGTGGTAGCCCCCCGATTGTGTACCGTAGAATGAGGTAAATAGGGACGAAATCAAACTTTGAATTGAATTATATCCGATTCCTTTGAATTAACCATAACATTATCGATGTCAAACTTTAAGTCTTGATGATATTTAGACGACAATTTACGAAAAATACCTGGGGGGCTACCATCTAAGCGAAGCTGACGCTGGGTGAACGAATGGAATGTGGTCGATTGCTTCTTTATAAGGAGACCTTGATTCATGATATGAACCAAACACAGCAATATACATCATTCCATTCGTTCAATCAGCATCAACTTCGCTTAGGTGGTAGCGCCCCTGTAATTATTGTAATCTCTGCAAAAAACGGCAAAATAATGTTCATCCCAATTTACACTGCAACTGGGGTAAATAGGAACGCGGCAAGGCTAAATAGGGAAATTCGTCAGGGCTGTCATCTTGCTAATGTTAATAAACGAAATAATTACTAGTACTTTCTATCTACCTACTGAAGATAATGAAAGTAGTTATTGGATAGGAAATAAGAACATGAAATTTTTAAACAGTCAGCCAATGTTTGCATGACCACATTTATTAATCAGTCTTACTTCTCATCACATTGGAAGAGAAGTAACACAATAAAGGAAATAGGATGCTTACATTAATGCAGTGATTATTAACCAACTGCTCACAATAACATATTATAATCTCTACTCATAAAAAGAACAATAAAGTAACAATTGTATTGCTATATTGTAACAATTGCAATAGGAACGCATCAAAATAATTATTCTTTTTTTTAAAAAAATTTATAGCCTTTATTCATAATTTCCTATACATATTTCTTATAAAACTAAATTAATTTCATTTTTCATTTTGCTCCATTTATCTATGCCTCTTGAAGTGTGGCCAGCCCACCTCCACTTTAATGATTTTACTTTCAGTGTCACGTCCTGTACTTTTGTCTGTTTTGTAATGGAACAGTGTCTTATTTTTTCTATCTTCCTCTTTCCTGTCATGCTTCTTTCCATACTTCGCTGGCAAGTTCTTAATTTAAGCAGTTGGATTTTGGTAAGAGCCCAGGTTTGGCAGCCATAGGTCAGGACTAGTAGTATGCATGTGTTGAATAGTTTCCCTTTAACTTCTGAACTCAACTCTTTGTCCTTCATGATCTCTTTGTGCATCCAGTATAGACTCCATCCCTTTTGTACTTGTGTCTCGATTTCTTTGCTAGTGACGTTGCTCGGTGAGATTATTTGGCCCAGATATGTATATTCCTTTACATACTCAATTTCCTGGTTGTTGTCAAATATCAGTACATCCTCAGATCTATTTGTCATAGCTTTGGTTTTAGCGATATTCATTTCGAGGCCTACTTTTTTGCTTTGTTCGTTGAGATCGGTTATCATTTCTAATAGTTGTGTGGCGTTGTTCGAAAAAAGGATGATATCGTCTGCAAATCTTAAGTTAGTTAGTCTTTCGCCGTTAATGTTGATTCCGTGTCCTGTCCATTCGATGTTGCGAAATATTTCCTCTAACACTGCCGTGAAAAGCTTTGGAGACAGAGGATCTCCTTGGCGTACTCCTTTTTCAATATGAATGGTATCTACTTCTGTTTCTAGTTGAATAGTTGCTGTACTTCCTGTATATATGTTTTTAATTATTCTGATATATTTTCCTTCTATGCCTTGGTTTTTAAGGGCCGTCCATATGTTATTCTGTTCAAGAGAATCGAAGGCTTTACTGTAGTCAATGAAACAGCAGTAGAGTGGGAGGTTGTATTCATCAGATTTCTCAAATATTTGCTTGACAGTATGAATGTGGTCCACCACTGAGTACCCACTTCTGAATCCAGCCTGTTCTATGGGTTAGTTTTCGTCTAATATTCTAGTTATGCGGTGTAGTATAATCTTTGCGAAAACTTTGTAAATGTTTGACATTAGACTAATGGGCCTGTAGTTGCTCACATCGCTTTTGTCTCCCTTTTTATGTAAAAGAACAATTTTCGACTTGGGTCATTGAGAGGGTATTAGTTCAGTTTGTAAGACTGCATTGAACAGCTTTGTTAAGACTGGTGTTAGAACATACTGCAGCATTTCTGCTTGCGATCTTTTTTATGTTCTTTCCGGTCTAGTTTTCTTTTTAATTCAATATATTTCAAAATTTTAGAATTTGCTTGATTTTTGGATTTTGTTTGGGATTGAAGTTGACAGAAGCATTCGACAAAAAATTTTCAGTGAAACGACTGATTTTATGTGAAAGTGAATACTTTATTTGATTTATTTTTGATATTAAATTCATCATTACTAACGTCGGTCAACAGAGAGATTAAAATTTATGGTGTTATATATTTAAAGATTTTTTTAATTATCCAATTGTGTTAATCAAAATTTTCAGTGTAATTAAGAAACGACATTAAAAGTTTGGGCAACAATTTACCCCTGGGAGTTCTGACAGACGAGTACCCAATTTGAGCTACCTAATTCACCAGATCCTGCCACCAATTCTACTGCGGTTCGACCAGCGGCCTCTGGAAGACCAGTAGCTAAGTTTTTTTTATCCATTCCTTTAAATACTCTTAATTTATTTTTGTTAAAATGTGCCTATTGTAACAGTTTTAGTTTTATCTATCAAGTAGGTGGGGTATTTATTCGGCGCTGAATATATTCTTCCTATTTGCTACTGATAATAATTTATTTTAGCTAGGCCTCGTGTTGAAATTTTAGGTATGAAATTGTAACCGTTCAAAATATTCCAACACTTCATTTCCAAACAAAATATCTATACGTTGAAAATTGTTTTGCGTGTTAGGTTATCCTGTGTGTTACACCTTAAAATTTAATTTAAATGTTCAATTTCCTTAATCTTTATTTTTCTGGGTCTAAGTCGAATTTTTGTAATTTTTTTGTTTAATTAAATCCTTTCATTCTTTTTTTAAAAAACTTGTCTTCTTTATTTTTTGTGTGTTTCGGCGATCAACATTTTAAAAATATCGCTGAAGATCTGGCGCCCGCGATTAAAAAACCCTGGATTTGTGGTAAGTAATTATCCATTTACTATTCTGTGGCATTGATTCATTTATTTTCCTTTTTTTTTTCTTGCTTATACGGTGGGCACGTTCCGTGCCGCTGTCGCTTACATAATTGTTTTTTTATTTTATTTTGTTACAGATAACCTATAACCCACTGACGCTCTGTCTACCCCTTTGGGAATGTTGGACTTTTAAACCCCTACGACGTTCTGGTGTGACTTCGTGCCACATTTTAATTGATTTTTTGTTGTTGTTGTTATGTGATGTTAAATGTAAAAATAATTTTACTAACATGAAACTCGTTCTTATTTATTAAAATAAAGAAATATTTAACCCTTTCCCCCATTCCCGTAGTTAGTTGTTTAACGTAGTAAACAACGCGTTCAACTCGTTTCTTTTTCACCCTATTAGGTATTTTTTTTCTATTAGGTATTTTTTTTTTTCCTAATTAGGTAGTATTATTTCCTCTTAGGGAATTTTCACGTAATACGACTTATAATTAACGTTCTGTTCACTTCATGGTATCGTTTTCTTTGCTTTTTTTTCTAACATCAGATACCATTTTTGTTTAAAAAATGTCGCTGAATCAGGACACTGTCAATGATGTTGAACCAGAAGAGGCCGCTTACGAGCAAGATATTGGGGAGACGTCTTATCGTGCTAGTCCTATTTTGCTGAGAATGAATCAACAGTCTGTTTCTGCTCATGATGCTACGTGACTCAAGCAGCTTTTCACCCGTGACGTTAGTTTGTCAAAATGGAATATTTGCTTTGAAGGATTTCTTTCAGCTCATCGAAGAACGGATGTTCGCTTCTGACGTTCCATCCTCGTACATTGTGCGTCGGTTCCACGAACTTGTTTACGGGGGGCTACCATCTAAGCGAAGCTGACGCTGGGTGAACGAATGGAATGTTGTCGATTGCTTCTTTATAAGGAGACCTTGATTAATGATATGAACCAAACACAGCAATATACATCATTCCATTCGTTCAATCAGCATCAACTTCGCTTAGGTGGTAGCCCCCCTGGTTCGGCTCTTTTATATTTCAGGACAATTGGAGTACCTTTTTTTTTAACGAAAGAAAAACGCATTCCATAAATGTTTTTCTGTTATCACCGATCATATTGCTTTAAAATGGTTATTACTTAACACTTGACAACCCTTCTGGTCGTCTAGCGCGCTGGGCGACCATTATTTCTCAGTATACCTTTGACATAATTCATAGAAAGGGTGTTCATAACGTTGTACCTGATGCGCTGTCACGTAACCCCATAAATGTGAGCATTATTTCCTATAATGGGGGTATTTTTAACACTTCTGATCCATGGTATAAAAAGATTTATGATGGTGTTTCTAACAACCCTCAGATGTTTCCTGCGTATGTTATTAATGACGGAATACTTCTCCGTAGGATGTCTTCTGATTTTCCGTTGTCTGAAGACCCATGGCGGATAGTATTGCCTTCAGAACAGTATCAAAACGCAATTTCTGAGGTACATAACGAGATACCTTCTATTCACCCAGGTGTTAATAAAACTTATTATAAATTAAAGTCCCTTTATTATTGGCCAAACATGTTTCATATTGTCTCAGAAGCGCTTAGAACTTGTGAGACTTGTAAAGCTTTTAAGATCTCAAATACTCAACCCCGAGGCCACATGTTATTTCCTAAAGAGGTTACAGCACCGATTCAATCGATCTCTCTCGACATTATTGGTCCGCTACCGCTGGCGTATTATGGTTATCGCTATATTTTAACTATAGTTGATGTATTCACTAAATACATCTGGCTAAATCCTTTAAAAAGGGTAAATAGTCAAGCGATCGCTGCCATACTTGAGAGGGATATCTTTTTGTGCTATGGTGTTCCGCCTACGTTGTTATGTGATAATGCAACAGTTTTTCATAGTAACCAGTTTCGTACATTTTTGGCTTCCTATGGTATTCCTTCACCTTATTATACCCCTTATCATTCCTCGCAGGCAAACCCTGTTGAACGCTATAACCAGTCGGTGGTCACTTGTCTTAGTATTTTAGTTGAAACTGACCAGCGAAGTTGGGCCAAGGTATTACCCAAAGTGAAATTATATTTGAACTCATGTATAAATATGGCAACTGGATTTTCCCCCAATTTTCTGATGTTTGGAAGAGAAGTTCATTTAGATGTCAGTTTACGGCGTGTAGGCGAGACTCGAGGCGTTGATTTAGCTGAGAGTCGCGTAGAACGTGCGGCTACGCTCTCTTCCCTTGATCAGGTTTTTGCTAAGGTTTCAGATAGTCTTTCGTTGGCGTTTTTACGGAATGCGAGTTATTATAATAAAAATCGTAACCCCCTCATTTTAAATGTCGGTGATATTGTGTGGCGTAGGAACTTCTCACGTTCGTCTGGTGCTGACTATTTTTCGAGTAAATTTGCACCCAGATTCACTAAGTGTCGTGTAGTTCGAAGAATTTCCCGCCAAGTCTATGAGTTACAGGATGTCAATTCTTCTTCCTCAGGTACTTATCATATTAAAGATATACTCAAATAACGTATTTCTTCCGTCGTTGGTTAAAGTACTTTTTTCTTTTCTTTTTTGGTCTTCTTTGGGTCTATATCTTTCTGCCCTTAGACAAAGTTGTTTTTCATTGGTCGGGTGGGCTGTACAGCCATTGTTGCCTGTCATGTTTGATTTGTTCGATTTCTGTCTTTGAGGTCAGTGTTCTTTTCCAAAGACATTTTATCTTTTTTTGCTTTGGCAATTTTTTGCTTTGTGGTCTTATATTTGTGGACGTCATAGTTGTTCTATATTTATGGTATGGTTTTGCATGGCCATTATGGTGGCAACATAGACATAGAAGTTGGCAACCATTATTTTTGACCGTCAAGTCCGAGTTGACTGACAGTCCATTATTTTCTTTGAAGTCTAGGTCTGTGGTTTTTGCTATTTGTCGTCAGTTGTTGACATTTTGAAAGTTTTAGGAAACTTTTACGTAAATTATTACGTAATAGGTAGTTGATTTCTATTGTTGTTTTTATTGTTGATATCTCTTAGTGTTAGTTATTTAGGGCTAGGTTTTAATGTTGAGACGTTTCGTTTGGGATTCCCGGCTGTGTTTATTTCTCTTGTAACTTCTAGGTATTGCTCGCGTGTTGTTCTTAGTTAAGACGTTCTCCTTCCCTAGAATCCTTTAAGTTACGAGTCAAAGCCCATTTCCTCAACTCCGTTTCCTCTACCCAATGAACCCTTTTTGTTATCATATGTTCCTTTCTTTCATAGTAATATTGTATTATATGTATTAGTATATGTAATATTGTTATATTATGTACTTAAATATTAGAGCTGTAGTTTATGTAATATATAAATATATTTTATTATTATTATTATTTCATTTTTTTTATTGTTAGCCACCACCCGCTCTGCTTTATATTTTTTTCATTATTTTCCTACCCAAAGGTTGCCTGGAAGAGATTGCTACCTTAGCAATAAGGCCGCCTTTTTGTACATTTCTGTTTTCTGCCCTTGTTTGTTATTTTAATGTTTTTGTGTCACGGTGTGCAATAAAGTATATGTCTATGTCTATGTCTATGTTATTAAGAGCAATTTTCAACTCAAGAAGTCTCTCGTCGGTTCGGAGAGTTAAGGTATTTAGGGTAGCTATGTATACGTTCGAGATGTTATTGATTGTAGGGGTTTGGTCATACTTCCTTACGGTGACCGGCCGGGTTGGGGAATGTGATTTTTTCTTGTTTTTTCTTTTGTATGTTTTTGTTTCTAGGGGGTTTTGGTCTAGTACTCCAACGGGGACTGGCCGGCTTGGGAGACATTTAAGTTGTGTTGCATCTTGTTGTGCTACTTGTAGTTGCTTATTTCGTTTGCTATTGTCGTGTTTGTTTGTGTTCCGTGTGCCTCTGCCTGCCTCTGCCTATTAGTTGCTATTGGTCGTTGCTTCTGGCTTGGAAGTAATTATGCATAGAGTTGATTTTGTTTGGGTTTTGTTTGTTTCCATGATTGCCTTCTGCTGTTGGTGAATCCGATGGTGCTCGCTTCCTCTTCTCAGTTATTTTTCCTTTCACAATTAATTTATCATAACTAAAGTAGGCAATCATCCCATTTTCTTTTCCTTCTTTTAGTTTGGGTAACAATTCCCTTCTTTTATTAAGAACTTCTTTGGGAAGGTCTTCTGTGGCATATATCCCTTCTGGAAACTTCTTATTATTCTTTAGCATGGCTTCGCGCCTCCATTCCAGTGTAACCGAGATAAGGATAGGTCTGTTTGAGTTATTCTTAGGTTTTCCAATTCTATAGCACTTGCTCAGTTCCCACTTGTCCCATGGTTCTAACTCAGCCGCAGCACTTTGCTTGTTTAAGATTTCCAGAATTAATTCTATTAGTTCAGTGCCACTTTTTTCCTTTTGAGGAACTCCGTGTAGAATAAGATTCTTTTTCCTAGCCGCTTTCTCCAGGAACTGTACTCTAGTGCTCATGACTTCTACTTCCGTTTTCAGTTGTTGATTTTCGATACTGAGGAGCATCATTTTTTCATCTATTGATTTTGTAATGTTTTCTGTAACCATTCTAGTTATTTTTTCACCTTGCTTTGTCATTTCTTCTGTTATTTTATCCAATATAGCGTTCATGTTCACTTCCATTATGATATTTGAAATTTTTAGCAATCGAATCAAAGGCGAATTTGTTTTACTACCAATTGGTAGGATTGTGATCGTTCTGGCAATCCAACTAGTGTCTATGTCGAAGAAAGCCAAGTTTCTGAACGCACTTTTTGCTTGTTATGTTGGTACTCTTGTCCGTCAACTGAACTCCTGTCAGATTTTATAACCTCCAAGCTTGTATATTTTTTTATTGTTTTACATAATTATTTAACACTGTTTATCGCGAATCCCCGAGTTTATTTTCTCAAAAGATGTTCACTCACTTTTAGTAGGCGATTTTCAGCTTTTTAGTGTTTAGTTGGTGATTTTTACACAGTTTTATTTGCAAAATACGGGAGCGATTTGCAATACGTATTGGTTGTCGCGAGACCGGAACCGGATTTTTTTATTATTATTCTTATAAAGATCTAAAAGATCTATCGTAAAAAAATAGGAAGCTCTAAAAATTTTGGTTACTAATATGTTAGCACCTTATATACTTAACTAAAATAAATCATTAGATACCTAATCGTTCTTGGTGACAACCCTAGGAAGTCATTCCATACAACACACTTTTTATTTCTATTTTGACAATTCTTGTCTCAATTTAGACGAATTAATGAGTGAGTCTGTTGCAAACGCTGCGCGATTTTATACTCTGATTTGAAAATATTTTGAAGCTATACTTATTCTCTTTTTAAGCTTGTTTTGCAAGCAAATAAATGGTCAGTAGTCAAAATTACTACAAATAAATATACAGAAGATACCATAGAAGAGAAGTTAATATTCAATGTAGATATATGAAATATCAAGAAGAAGAAAAAGGTTTGTAAGTTTAAAAAATAAAAAGTACAGCACGCGGCGGCGGGTATCTAGCGCGAGCTACAACTCTAGCGCAGATATTACGTGATTACGCGGATTTTACTTTACGCGGGCCTCGTGTGCTTTGCTAGGTGGTGCACGATGTTCCCCTGCGCCAACGATAAACGACCGTA
Source organism: Aproaerema taeniolella (assembly GCA_949987775.1). Lineage (NCBI taxonomy): Eukaryota > Metazoa > Arthropoda > Insecta > Lepidoptera > Gelechiidae > Aproaerema > Aproaerema taeniolella. The sequence continues at coordinate 18,331,640 of OX465244.1, read as the reverse complement.
CTCAGTGCAGATATCGTGGCCGGTGGATCGTGACCGTGCGTGTCCACAACTTCCCTGGGCAGAATGATAAACGACCGTGTACTCAGTGCAGATGTCGCAGCCAGTGGGTTGCGGCCAAGCGGTGCACCAATCTCCTGCAGAAGATAACCGACCGTACTCAGTGCAGTTATCGCCGAAGGCAGATTGGGACCTTTCTAGCTAGGCGGGGGGCATAAGGGGAATGTTCCCTGGCTGAATGACAAACGACCGTATTCAGTGCAGATGTCGCAGCCGGTAGATTCCACCAAATGCCCCGAAGGCGAAATGCGCGCTTGACTGGGGAGCGCTGCGTTTATATTGGAGTCCGATTCTTTGTCTCGAGAGTTGGCGTGGTGTGGGAAGCGTCCTGGAGGTATCGCAGGAATCGCCACACGTGCGCAACACTTGGACATCGCTGAGAGACGAACGTTGGTTGAAACAATAGGCGGCCCCGTCCGCAGGTAGTTGACGCGCGACCCTTTTAGGTCTCGATGCATCGTTTCTAGCGTGTTTATGAATTAAAATTAAATGACACGTGCTACAATCGCAAATTTAAAATGCAACGTTTTTATTTCGTAAGGTATTTTATAATGCAATTTCAAGATAAAATGTGAAAAAAAAGATTTGTATGTAGTCCGCATATTATCTTCTCTCAGTTGACCTTGAAAAACATAAGAATATCGATAGGGCTATCGATAGGGCTATCGATACTATCGATAGCCAATAGTTTGCGATACTGTTGATGAGAGACCAAACTATCGATAATACCGTAAAATCAGGTAAATATGGTCCAGAATCACGGTGTTTACGCTTTGACATTATATTCTCATATTAATATTAGCTATTCAAAGCAGGCTATTATATAATTCGATAAATGCATGTATCTCTTAAAATATTTAATACATTAAACCCAGATCATATCTGTACTTACGATAAAAAAATAAATAAATATTGGACCATTGTTGTATGTGATGTTTTCAACTTTAGTCCGGATGGGCTAGGTACCAGCTAAGCGAAGCTGATGCTGGGTGAACGAATGGAATGTTGTCGATTGCTTCTTTATAAGGAGACCATGATTATCGACATGAACCAAACACAGCAATGTACATTATTCCGTTCGTTCATCATTCGTTCAATCAGCATCAATTCGCTTAGGTGGCAGCCTTCCGGGTTGAAAATGTAGCGAAATACGCTTGTTTATTAAACTTGGAGCATAGTTGAAAGTTTAGGATGCAAGAATAATCATTAGGTATTTTGTAAAATATTTCAATAAATAAGAAAAAAAAACGTACAAAATTGTATTTATTTAATCATTGTAAATAGTACTGAAACCAAACCAAAAAAAAAATGTAGGTATTTCTTTAAAAAAATATCAAATTATGAATCAATTCAGTCATTATGAGATCAAAAAGTTATAATTATTAATTTAAAAGTAGGCAACCAATGCTTAACTACATTTTTTTTTTGCATTTCCCCCACCTATCTTCAAGTTCAGGCACTTGAAAAAGAGCTCTTAACTCCAATTGCCGATCGGAGTAGAATTTGTACGACCTGGCTCCAGGCTTCCTCCTAGACATTTTGTTTAAAATCTAGAAAAATTCTGTGAACAAGAAAAGTTTTTAATTATGGTCCAAAAAAAAAAACCGCGGACTATTGTTCAAAACGAGTGATGATTTTTTAATATTAAATTCACGAAATCCATAAATAACAAACATAACTAAAAACGAACTATTATATGAACGTTGCATATAACATACCTTTCAGTGGAATGGAAACAAACTCCAAATCTCGGCGACAACTTGAACTATTATTTTGAAATAAAAGTTTGCAGCGGCCGGCGAACAAGTACAAACAAACCAGCTCAACTTCGTGGTATAGTAACATTGATTGTTACCGCAGGTGCCATCTATTAAAACTTACGGTAAACATAAAGACTACAACGACGCCACTCACATAAACTTATACTAAAATGTCGCTTGATGGCGGCACTTTCTATGCAATGACGCAATATGTCTTGGTATGGCCAAGAAGTAAAATCCCCTGGTCTGTGGCCAAGCCCGTTTCGGGCTCCCGCCAAATATGGATTGTCTGTGGCGCGGCCCGTTTCGGGCTCCTATATATTTTGTTTAAAAAATCAGTTGAATATACACTCTGTCTCTTTTATTCTTATTTGGACGTATAGCCGTTGAAACAAGACAACTAGCAAACCATCACATGAATGTCAGTTAGTGTTAAAAACCGCGAAATCGGCATTCGTCGTTGGTCTGTTTCAAGACGCGCACGGTTTTATGTCTTTGGTGTGTTTTGAGAACAAAAAGAAGTCAAATATCCATCCGGAGCCTTCTATTACTGAAAATATAACTAAACTTTCATAACAAATTATAATAACGTGTTTTACTAATGGTTTTGAACAAAAAAACAGTAATCAAAACAGCAGTCTAACAAAGGGCCATGTTATTCCTGCACATTGTATTAGCTTTTCTAACCTTAAACCTGATTCAAAACACCATGTCTTCTATAGAAATTGTAATTAATACTATCAAGTTTTGCTATAAAATGCTTAAACACGATAACCTTGCATATTATTATTGTTTTTGTGACTAAAACTGGCAACGGACACTGCGCGGCCCGTTTGTGGTCGCCCCACAGACAGGGCGCGGCCCGGATCGGGTCACGCCACAGACCGAGTTTGTTGATTCAAAATGGCCGACTGTGTCGGTTTGCATAGTATGGATACGCCAAGAGCGGCTTAGAATTATTATTAATATTATTAAATTAATACTATTTTTAATATTAATATTAATTTTTATTATTTTTATTAATATTATTAAAGTAGGTAAGACCAATGTGGGCTTAGCACCTTGCTGATTGCATTGTTTTACTAATAAATTTTACAAAAATGAACTAAATTGTATACTTAATATCACATAATGTTAAGTTAAAGTACTAAAAAATAAAATAAGCTATAATTTACAGTTACTAATATTTCGGTTCACATTAAAAAAAAAGTCGCATCCATACTTTCCTACCCTACCATTAGTATTAAAGTAGTATTTTTGTGTATTTTACACTTAAAATATCTCAGTGATTTTGTTAGAGAGGAATATGTTGTTATTGTTTCAGTTTGTCACAAATATATTGAAGTTATTGGATCATATTTTTTTTCATTACTAAACATAGTGACAATTATGCTTAAAGAATATTTGTAAAGGTAGTCATTTGTGTCAGCAAAAAAGACAAATTTTTATTCAAATTTTAAAAAGAAAACATACAACCTAACAACTTGTGTCGTTTTTTTATCTAAAGGTAATAAACCAAACTTATTGATTTAAATAAAATAATAGACCAACATAGTTCAGTCACACCAAAATAGATATGTAAATGAGCGATTTTCTTTTTATTTTTTTTAAATTTTTCCCCAGTCGTTGGATAGATGGCGCTAAACTATGTACGTTACTGCAAGGAACGGAACGTTAAATTATTTTTGATTAATTCACTTGAACGTAATTTTGAGATCATAAAACGAAACGTTATAGTCATATCACATCAATATCACGTCTACCATACGTATTTAGACGATTTTACGAAAACAACGAAAAAACAAAACTGAATTATAACAAAGCGCGAGAAAACTAGGGTGATTGGAAAGCCAAAACAAACTCAGAATATTTGATGCAATGCTTTTCTCCAAGCCTTTTGGCTTTGGCACCTAGTAACGGAGTCATTTCAGCGCCATCTAGAGAGCTCTGGGGAAATACTTTTTTTTTTAATACCCAAAAAGAAAACCTCCCATTGACCCCACTTGGCACAGTTTTTTGTATAGAACAATTAAGGCCCGTCACTTCAAACAGTTTTATAAGCACTTTTTTCTATTACAGTATGTGTTACTGTTCTGTTATTATAATTTATACTAGTAAAAGGCTTGTAAATAACAAGAATAAGAATCTCTTACCATATTCATTATTTTAATACACCCAAAAATACACAAAAAAATTTAGTACTCTTGTTTCCTTGGCATCTGTACACCAATACTACAAGGTAAATGGCACAGTGGTATGGATGATTACATGCCAAGTTTAATTTAAAAACAGTTTTTAACGAAACAGAGATTCTAAATACATCAATACTGAAGAAATTGTCGTTTTAGAAAAATAGTTGACCTGGAAACCCCTGTCAGTGGAGAGGCCCGAAACGGGTTCCACAGACAAGCCTAGGATCCATGTTTTATTGCCACAGAGGAGGGGTTATATAACACTGCGTTGGTATGGCCATGGACCATAGTTGTATGACAGGATCATAGTTGATTTTACTTCGATACTATTGAATTCTAAAAGTTGATTCAAAACTATCAATACTATCGATATTCTTACTGTTTTTCAATATTACGATAGTATCGATAGACTATCGATACTTTCTACTTTTGGTTGCAACGCTAGTGCACACGCACATATTAACAACTAGGTAGTATCACTAAGCAACTGCCCATGCCCACGCCGAGTTCCCGCCAAAGATCCTCCGCTGATAAATGTCACAAACAAAATAAACTTAGTGCTGGCCACTTTTCAATCAGGTTGAGAAAAACCGGCAACGTGAAATATTACCAGAAAAATAATAATATTGAAAGTGGCCACATCGGGTAAAGCAGCCATTTTGTGGTGTCGTAGTCACGTTGAATATTCTTCATCAATTTTCGTCTATTTTACATGGAAGTATTACTTTTTGTTGTGATTTGAAAAGTTATCAAAACATTCTCATTACTTTGGCGTTGTTATTTCTCGTCTTTTTACTTTATTAAACATGGAGCAAGATGTGGATAACGCGTTTAGAACGTGCAGTACTTGTCTGAGCAGTGATCGTAATTTATTTTCGATAAATGGAGCGCCTCAAATATACCAAGTGTTTAGACTGCTAATGTATGACTTCGCGGGCGACAGGGTAAAGTTTCAAAAGTTTTACTTCGGTATAGTATCGACGTTCAGCGGCAGTGTATCAAGTACATCCTACTGTTTTATTTTACACTAACATTCCGCCCGGGACTTCGGGAAAATTATGTAGCCTATGTTACTCAGGGATAATGTAGCATTTTAATGGTGAAGGAATTTTTCAAATCGGTCCAGTAGTTTCGGAGCCTATTCAATGCAAACAAACAAACAATCAAATCTTTCTTCTTTATAATATCAGTGTAGATAAATATATTCTATCTATAGGTACAGGTAGATTATTGTGATGTTTTGTTCTAATTTGACCAATAACTTGCTTTTTTTTACTTCTTGCCCTAAGGTTGCTCTTTAGATATGGAAAAAATTTGCCTTTTTAACCGACTTCAAAAAAGGAGGAGGTTTCTCAATTCGACCATATATATGTATATATTTTTTTTTTTATGTATGTCTGCGGATAACTTCGTCGTTTATGAAGGAACCGATTTTGATTATTCTATTTTTGTTGGAAAGGGAGTATCCCAAGGGTGGTCCCATGGTAAGGAAACCAGGATCTGATGGTGGAATCCTGAAGAAATTGAGGAAAACTCTCGAAAAAATTGTCTTTTTGGGATTGAAGTCGGTGACTCTTACGTTTTTGACGTGGGAAAATTATTCATAACTGACAAGCGCGAAGTACTCATTAACACTCATTGATCATTTGCTCAGATTGGTGGTCTAAGTTTTTTTTAAAATGAAATCTTAATGCAGTCATGAGATTATCATACTTCCTACGAGCATAGAAAGAGTCTCAAATTATAATGATTCCGAAACCAGGGAAAGATCAAGTGTCATTGTACCGAACAATAAGTCGATATTGTTAAAAATCATGGAAAAATTACTCTTAAGACGTATGAACGCAGTTATCAAACAGAACTAATTCCAGAACATCAGTTTGGGTTTAGAAAAAGGCACTCAACAATTGAAGAAGTCCACTGAGTTGTTGACAAAATACAGCGTAGCCTTGAGAAGAAAGAATACTGTTCAGCTTCCTTTCTGGACGTCTAACAGGCTTTTGATAGAGTGTGGCATAAAGGCTTACTCTATAAAATCAAGCAAAACCTTCCACACAATTACTTTACAGTAATAAGGTCTTGCCTGGAGAATAGAATATTTTGAGTTCAGGGTAATGAGAGTTACTCCGTGTTCCACAACATAAATGCAGGCGTACCTCAAGGATCAGTACTGGAACCAGTGCTACCTGAGTCACCCCAAGTACTCTCACCGCTACATTCGCCGACGATACTGTTGTTCTCAGTTGCGATGTGGATTCAACTAAAGCATCTAATGTACTAGAACACCAACTAGATGAAATAAACCACTGGCTCCTGAAGTGGAGGATCAGATCACCACGAATTCCACACATGTTACATTTACTCTGAAAAAAGAAAACTGCTGGATCGTTAAACTGGGAGAAGAGACACTACCTTATAGCGAAGTGGCGAAATATCTGGGCCTGCACCTACCTAGACCGTAGACAAACCTGGCGAACACACATTCGGAAGAAAAGAGGTGAGCTAAATGCCCGCTTTAGATCGCTCCATTGACTGCTTGGAAGACAGTGGAACTTATCCCTTTCCAATGAAGTACTTTTATATAAAGCCATCCTCAAATTGGACGTATGGGATTGAGCTCTGGGGTACGGCTAGCACCTCCAACGTAGAAATTCTACAGCAACACCAAAATTCCGTGCTTCGAGAAATTCCGAATGCACCTTGGATTACGAGAACTTCAGAAATGCACGAATATCTGCAAATGAACACCATACAGGAGGAAATTAACAAAATGTCTAGGCGCTATAGAGACCGCCCAGCTAACCATGTGAATAACTTGGCAATAGCACTCGCCCAAGGGCCTTGTTACCAGAAAAGGCTAAAAAGCCATGGTATCATTTTTTTTTTTTTCGAATTTTTGTTGAGGCTTCAGTCACCCTTAGTGACTATGCCAGCCTCATAAGATTGTTCTATTTTTTAATGAAATGATCGGTCGAGGAATCTGTACAGTGCAACTGCTCTCTCCGACAGTGGGTTGGACAGCCAACAGTTGAGCTGCCCGTTATGTGCATTAACCGCTCCCATAAATCTTTGTCTGAGGTCTGAGTTCCGGACACACTCCAACAAAATATGTATGAGGTCGTCAGTTTTATTGCACTGTTCACATAATGGAGAAGACTTGATACCCATCATGTGGTAGAATTTATTTCCTGGAATGTGTCCTGACCGCAACCACATAGTATCATGGACTTGCATGAAAGATGTTTAAAGAGAGAAGAGCCTTTCGGTGGAAGGTGCCATCTCACACTTCAGCTTCACTCATAACAGCTGCTTATAATGATCACATTGATTGCAGTTAACTGGACTATAACAAAAAAAATCTGCTTCTTATTATCCATCCTAGGTAACGTCACCTCAATATGTTCTACATCTGATGTGTCGCCTTATGGTCTCATGCGGTGTGGCAGGGTCTGTAAAGGGCAGTCTGTGCGAAGTCCGATGCCAAACAGCTTGCTGTGTTCCATCATTGTGTGGGTGGGAGTACCAGTGCCTTAAATTGGCCTTTTCTGGGTTAACTCGCTCCATCGTCGAACTTGGTCAAGATTGAGGTGAAGAGTTAACCCTTGTAATAAAATAAAAAATTAAAATGTACATTGTTGTCTGTTTCAGTTTGGCGAGGTAATAGAGATGGAGCAGCTGGTGTGCTGGGAGTGCCTGGCGCTCATGAAACGGTTCAATCGGTTCAAACAGCAGGTGCACAGCGCTCAGGAACATCTTAGAGTGCTGGCACTCAGTCGGGCTCAAGAGGTAATTGTGAGGTGATTGCATCTGTTATGTTTGGGTGTTTTCTGCACTTAGCATCAGGGTGTCAGCTACCTCCAGTTCTCCATACCAAAAAGCATCGAACATATTTGTATGAAGACTGGTATACCTAAGCTTCAAGTTAATCACCTGAAGGAGCCCCACTATGGAGAAATCAAATGTTGGCAGCTACTGATGAAACTTGTGGCAATTGATAGAGAAAAATATTACAAAACGAAAGTGTTGATTGATAAAATGTCGAAAGTTATATACTTTCGGAGATATAGAGCTTTGAAAATGAAAAAAAAAAAACAACGGGTTGATCCCAAAAAGTGCATAACGCTGCTAAAGAAGTTTTCACTTCAAAAATATTAATAACAAAAATATTATTTTAAGTCTTTACCTTCCTTACAACATTAGATAACTCTATCGTACTTGTTTGAGCATGGAAAGGCATGTTTTTAATTTTTATTATCATGTTTAGGTAGGTACAGTCAAGAGCATGCTAAGCTTGACATTTTGAATTTTCTCTTATATTAGATATTTGAGAATGAAAAAGTTTTTTAAAAGTAATAATGTGTTTATTAGATAAGTAGGTACTGTGATACGTAGTCTTCACCGTGATGGGACTACGTTTCACAGACGGTACTGGCTGGTCGGAGTGCTGTCAAGTACTAATTAAAAAAGTTAAAATTGATTGATGGTGCGCACAAGTCAATGACTAAAGAGTAAAAGGACAGGAAATTTCAAAAAAATATGCGTGCCTGTAGTAAGCACATGCTAGGGTATCAAAATATCGATACTTGTTCAAAGTATCGATAGGTGGTACAGAGTACGGTTACTTTATGATAATTGAAAAATAAACAAAATCACAGCATTTATTTACATTTATTTACAATTTGTCAATGTGAAAAAAAAGGCCAGTTCACAAAGTACCCAGAGTTTATAATTTTACTAAAGCTTTGACAATTTTACGGTGACATATGTATGTGTTTTATTGTAAAATGATCATACAAAAGATATTTTGTTTAAAATAAAAGCCGCCATACAAAATCGTGACACGAGACCGAAGACCGAGCTCCGCGCAGGGCTAAGCCCAGAGCGACCACCCTCTCAATTCCATGATGACCGCCATAAAAGGTTCACTCTAAGAGCGAGGCGAGGCAGCAGGCCGAGGAAAACAGCGTATATGGTGAGGCCGAAGGCCAAGCTCTACGTAGAGCGACGCAGAGCGTGACGTTTCACCCAACCTAAAATTCAAGATCTCGGATATGAACTTTTGCGAACCTGATATTTCGTGTCGTTCAATAGCACTCGAAGAAATGCTTATTACAAAAATGACACTCATGCACGCTATTGAAAAAATATAGTTATAAAAGTGGAATCTGTTGCCAATATTATTAAAAGATACGCAAAAGCTTGCGAATAAACCAACATGTGATCGTCGAGGTTATCAATCTCCTCGAAAAAACAGACAGAGTAAGGAGGTTAAAGAGTGTGTTAGTGTCAATTTAACACAAGAGCGCACGCGCGGGCTACAAGTGTAGCCCACAGTGACATTTTTGGCATTTTTGTCAAAACGATTCGCGCTACAGTGTCGCCATCTTAGGTATTCTTTTAGTAGGAATTTCTGCACCCGTCAGTTGCGTGCCGAGACTCGCGGCGCAAGGACATCTTCGTAAATTGCCTTTAAAGTTGCTGGGCTACGTATGTAGCCCGCGCGAGCGTTCGAGGAACTTATTCAATAAAGATCTCGTCAAATTTAAAGGTAAATATATGATTGTTCCTGTAATATACTAATACAAAGTTCATATAATACTACTAATAGGTTATGTTTACGTCATATTAATGTATAACTACATAGTATTTCTATCTTTTTAGACAATTATGGCAACAAATGCAACTAATGAAAAACAGATACAAGAATGGTTGATGGAGGACGATGAAGACAGCGATAGTTCTAGTTCAAGTGAAAATGAAGAAGTAGAAGATCCTGTGGAATAAAATGTACCCTATCATTCTCCACACGAGTCCGAAAGTGAGCAAGATGGCTCAGAGGTGGATGCGGAACAAGAGATGTCGTCGTCCGACGACGATATTCCTTTGTCAGCTTTGGCCAGTTATCAGTCTCGTAATGGAACAAAATGGAGTAAGTTACCACCGCCTACTACAAGAACACGATCCCACAATATTGTTTCTCATCCCCCGGGTGCATTAGGTGTGGCAAAGGACGCTAAAACAGCTCTTCAGTCCTTTACCCTTTTCTTTGATGCGGACATATTGAATATTCTTGTGGAATCAACAAACATTTACATAGAAACCATAAAAACTAAATTTCAAAGAGGTAGAGATACTCTTGTGCCGATTCGGGGTGGTGTTGGTCGTTGTTCTTTTTGTAGCAGAGTTCGAGACCGTAGCACTCGCAAACAGTGCAGCAAATGTATGAGGCGCATTTGTAGTGACCATCAGGTGACTTTGTGTCCTCAATTCGTAGAGAGCGAATATTTTTTTTTAATAATTTTGATTTCCTGTACTATGTTGATAGTAAAAACAGTATTTATCAATATGCTATTTATTGTAAATCTAGAATTAAGGCTGATTGATCTCGCACTGTCCAAATAATGTTGATTTTTAGAAGTTTAGTAATTACACCTTTTAATTCCAAAGGTAAAATTTTGTTAAAGAAGTAATGTGTCTAGATAAATAAAAAGTTTATTAACAATAATATTTTGTGTTTTATTTATTTTATTATTATTTGAAGACAGAAAATGACATGGAAGTGGGCTACATCCGTAGCCCGCGCGAGCGTTCTAGGAGTACTTAAGAGCGCGTGCGCTCTAGTGTTAAGGTAGCATTGCAGGCAGCAAGTATTTTTTGGTGACTTATAAAATTAGTAAGCAAAACTTAAGGATGTGAATTCGTCTTCTAAACTAAACAACTTTTCCCAAGGAACGGTTGAAAATACAAAAAAATATATATATATATATATACATATTTTAGTTGTGTTATTATTAGCATCCACAGACTTTACACTACAGTAGCTCCTGCCTGGTCGTTGTAGTACGCACGATCACCACCTTTTCGTACGTCAACCCTTGAGCCTCGTGTATGGTGAGGATGCGTGACCCGGTGCCCAATCCGTATCCCTGGTTTTGTAGAGTTGTCTTTTCTACTTGTGTATGAACAAGGTACAGGGTTTCGGACTGGGTTCGATCAATCTGTGCATCTGTATACCTTTCAAGTTTTAAGGAGTGCGTACGAAGTTTCGACGAGTAAATGCCACTGTAGACTTCTCTAAGGGCAAATGCTACGTAAAAAAAATATATTTAGCTTCTCCATGCAACTAGAAATTGCCTTAGTATGAGATTTTTTTCCAAGAATTTCATGGATTCCTTAACAAAAAAGAAACAGAAGTCACAGAAATACGTACAATTTGCAAGGTTTTATTAAATGCTGATTCCTCGAAATGTAAAGAGCATAGGTGGAGTACTTTATGAGGTTTCAAATTATCTTTCCCAATAATGTCAAACCACTTACGTCGCAACGCTTCTTTTTTTGGGAACCTGAAAACATAATCAAATCAAATACGTACTAATACTAATAATCCTCTCACTTGGTAATATAGTTTAAAAGAAAAACAAATTTCTAAGGTAAAATAATCATACAGAATAACATTAATTAAATTAATATATTTTATAAACGTAGGTAACTATAAAATCTTAGCTATGATTTGATTTCGCCATTTCAGTTTTTAGCAAAACTGTCCCTTTACACCTTAAATACAGAAAGTGATTTTATTATTTATTATTTAAAAGTTCGAAGGGTTGGGGTCAAGCTTGTACGTAGGCCCCCGTGTCACTGCGACCTTGACAGATCTATTGTAACAGTACCCTTCTATATCACAGTACATCCTGGAGTCCTATGCCAACCGCGAATCTGGCTATGTCCTTAGCGGGCACATCCTTAATGTCGTGGTAGGACAAGTTGTGGACTCCAAGGTACCGATTCCTGCTGCAGTGCAGTGCGCTGCAGTCACAGGTTACATGAAGAGACGTTTCGTCAGCTTCATGACAGAATCTACACACCTTGGTCTCGGTGAGGCCCATGTTGTGCAGATGTTTGTTCAGTTTGTTGTGGCCAGTTAGAATCCTAGTGAGGATTCTAACGTTGCCTTTGCTCATTGAACGCACTGACTTTGACGATTTCTCATCGAAGCCCTTGATGAGCGATTTAGCCTGCACCTGTCCCGGGGTCTGAGCCCAAAGTCTATTGTTTTCACTATGCCCCCAGTGTCTAAGTGCAAGCTTGATTGCGCACGAAGGAATGCCACAGACGGGTTCAGGTCCCATGGTTGCACTCTCTGCGCCGGTTTTGGCCATGCAATCGGCCGCTTCATTACCTGCGATACCACTGTGACCCGGCACCCAACCAAGGGTGACTTGGTTGTTTGTGCCAAGCCTGTTGAGTATCATGATGCACTCTCTTATTAGTTTAGAGTTGATTATGTTAGCCTTGAGGGCTAACAGAGCGGCCTGGCTATCGGAGAAGATGAAGATTCTCCTACCAGAGTACGCTCTCTCTAAGTTTTCGTAAGCACAGCCGATGATTGCGAAAATCTCGGCTTGAAACACGGTGGAGTATGGCCCGAGATTAGCAAATTTCTTGGCCATGGGGTGACTTCCAACGAAGCCTGCTCCGGCCACCCCGTTATTTTTGGACCCATCCGTGAACCAGACGACGTCATTCGGTTTGACATCACCGGGAGCCCCTACCTACCAGTCAGATCTATCTGCAATTAGAACGTTGTATAGCTTTTTAAAGTTATATTCTTTGGTCATTGCATCTGAGGGCATGCTAATGATGGGAGATTTCATGAGATCATCATAGGCGTTTCTCATGAAAGACGATTTCCATCTCGTCCGGCCTGCTATTTTAGCGCGTATTAGTGTCATTTTCGCCTCCATTTGTACTTGGATATGCAATGGAGTCAGGTTGAGAAGCGCCTCTATTGCCATCGTCGGAGTGGACGAAAGAGCACCTGTTGCGATAAGGCAGGCAAGTCTCTGAATTTGATTAAGTAATGTGACATAGGTAGACTGGAGGGTTTTCCTATGCCAGGCTATACAACCGTAGGTGACCACTGGTCTGACTACAGTGGTGTAAAGCCAAAGCACTATTTTAGGGCTAAGGCCCCAACGTAACCCAGCCAGTCTGCTGCTCGCACCCAGTGCTATTTTAGCTTTCCTTACAATGTGTGTTATATCCTTGTTCCAAGTGAGTCTGTTATCTAGGATGACACCCAGATATTTGGCCTCCCTGGAAAAGCAGATGGGGGTACTGAAAAGGGAAGGAGGCGTTAGGGCTTCCAGCTTCCTTTTCTTGGTAAATGGCACTATGATGGTTTTACCCGCATTGACTGACAATTGGTTCTCAGTGCACCAATCCTCTACAATGTATAGTGCCCTTTGCATTAGGTTAGAGACAGTGCTGGGGCATTTCCCCACAATCACTATCGCTAAATCATCTGCGTAACCATGAGTCTCAAAGCGAGCTTCATTTAGTTCGCATATCAAGTCGTCAACAACTAGGGACCACTCGAGGGGTGAGAGCACACCCCCCTGAGGGCAGCCTCTGGTAATTTTGAACCATAGGGTGGTGTCCAGTAGGCTAGTTGACGCTATCCTATTCCGCAACATGTTGTCTACCCATCTGGTGATGGTATGGTATGAATCTGTGCATCTGTATACCTTTCAAGTTTTAAGGAGTGCGTACGAAGTTTCGACGAGTAAATGCCACTGTAGACTTCTCTAAGGGCAAATGCTACGTAAAAAAAATATATTTAGCTTCTCCATGCAACTAGAAATTGCCTTAGTATGAGATTTTTTTCCAAGAATTTCATGGATTCCTTAACAAAAAAGAAACAGAAGTCACAGAAATACTTACAATTTGCAAGGTTTTATTAAATGCTGATTCCTCGAAATGTAAAGAGCATAGGTGGAGTACTTTATGAGGTTTCAAATTATCTTTCCCAATAATGTCAAACCACTTACGTCGCAACGCTTCTATTTTTGGGAACCTGAAAACATAATCAAATCAAATACGTACTAATACTAATAATCCTCTCACTTGGTAATATAGTTTAAAAGAAAAACAAATTTCTAAGGTAAAATAATCATACAGAATAACATTAATTAAATTAATATATTTTATAAACGTAGGTAACTATAAAATCTTAGCTATGATTTGATTTCGCCATTTCAGTTTTTAGCAAAACTGTCCCTTTACACCTTAAATACAGAAAGTGATAGTATAGATAGTTAAAAAACAGCTTCTTATCTTATTTAGCTTAATGTGTCCCACCGCTATTTTAATATAAAAAAATATTGTAACTGATCACTCGTACAAATATGCTCTGTAACTAATACAGAATCATCGATATAAATTCGATAGCCATTATTATTACATCACTAATGTCATTTGTATAGAAATTTTTGTTATGGAAAATATTATGTAAAGTTAGCCAGAAAGGTAATTTAGGGTGTAAAAAACGTGAAAACTATAAAATATAATCTTAGTAATAAAGGTTTTAGAAGTATTTTTGGGTTTAATAGGCGTATTTCAACAAAAAACGGTTACTTACTGATGCACAGTCGTTTGCTTGTTATTTTTGTTAGCCCTGTAGCTGCACTGTTTTACAGAGCACGAAGCCGTTTTGCTACCTTGTCATCCAATGTTCTGACATTATACAAAACCACAAAACAACTTCTCCTCAACAAAAAACACAATTTTTCACTAATGTTGCTATTCACTTGACAGCTCAAGTACTCACGAGTGAAATGTAAACAAACTTAACAAAAATGGCGGCCGGCCACGCTTCATAAGTATGTATATGTCAAATATTGCGCCTCCATATAAACAAATACTACATACTCAAAGGCACAAGTGCTACGTATATGTGTAATTTGATAACCGCTTAAGTATGTCGCGTTAAAGTTATTATATCAGATGTAATACCAGTGTTTAATTTAAACGCCCCCAGACATAGCGTCTACAGTACCTACTACCTATCTAAATTATATCTTAAGAGTAACTAGCTACGCCCGGTTTTTTCAGTCTTAGTAGGTATTATTATATTAGAAATATCGCATACGAGTATTAGTCCAGTCAATCTACGAGAGCTTGTATGGAAAAATGAGATTAATTGCACATTGAGGGATAGTTTAGAATTATATCACATAAACCACTGAACATTTAAAATTCACGATAATCCCCGATTTTTGTTTGATAATTATTGAGTTATTAGGCAAAATTGCAATTACATTGAATTTAAGTGTGAACATAAAATGAACAACAAGAGATTTTTTACATGAGACCTTCTTTTAGGATGTTTTACTAATAGCAACAATAATCCCTAATCAATATCAACATATTGGGCGAATGTTAAATATAGTATGTAAAATCAAGTAAGTATAACTCCAAAACAATTATTGCACAATTAGAGATATTTTGTTACAGTATGTACATAGTTACTAACAAAAACCATGTGAATTATCTCCAAGGTGACTTAAATACTTTTTTTAAAATTCACTTTTATTTGATTTTTACCCTCGTGCACTAAAGACACATTGGATTTTTTTATAAATCCTAAGAGTAAGATGATTAATTGTACTTAAATAAGAAAAATCCCCGAGGAATTTGAAACCATTTACCAATTATTAAATAAAACATTCGCGAGCGGGGCAGGAGGGAACGGTTGCGCGCGGTACGCGGCGGGCGGCGGCGCCTGCTTCTGTTACTTGCTTTTGAGCGTGCTTAGCGTTGGAGTAGGTAAGTATCTTTTTATACCGAGTAGATCGATGGTAGGTAGGTAGGTATCACTATTGAAACGAGGTGTTTAAACCTATTGTAACTTGTAGGTACAGAGGCCAGCGCATCAGGTTACTCCATTTTCATTGCAAAATCGCTCTTATCACAACAGCACAGAGTGCACGCGTGTGGTAACCTGAGTTGCGGTCGTCCGTACATAATACCGTGTAACTAACAGCCTTTCTAAAAATGAAAGGACATGAGATGAGCCGTCAAAGAAACGGAACAACTTTTCCAAACAGTCAATTTCAGGATACGAAAAAATACGATGTCCAATTAGAATGAAAAGTCAGTATGGTATGGAGATGCCGATTTTTTTTTCGTTTCAACAAAAAAAAATATTTGGTAAAGTTGTTCAGTTTCCTCGACCAATCGGTCATGTCCTTTCATTTTTCGCCTGATACCAATAGGTAGTGTGGCAATAAATTATCTCTTCGAAGCTCACTAAAGAACAATGTGCAAAATTGTCCCAGTGTTGTAGCATCATAAGCTATGTACGGGTTGATGAGTTACTGAATATGTATGTGAAAAATGACTGAATGAATGAATGAATTAATTAATTAATTAATGGGGGATTTATGAAATAGAGACTGAAAGGCTCAACTACATTTGCCGTGTCAAACCTATATCTTGGAAATACATATCATGTATCACGTATGAGCTTGAGCTCCTTGGCATGAAGTTATCTGCCAACCTTAACTTCGGCACCTCTATCGAGTCCAAAGCTCAAACAGCGGCCAAAAAGCTGGGCATATTCAACAGAGTTAAGCGCTTCTTTACGCCTGATCAACTCCTTTCCCTTTATAAGGCACAGGTCCGATCGTGCATGGAGTATTGCAGCCACCTCTGGGATGATTCGGCCAAGTAACTCGCCACACTGGACTCGGTGGACCGCAGAGCCAGGAGACTCATCGGTGATAGGAAGCTTGTAAAAGATAAGCTCCAAAGCCTAGCTCATAGACGCAAAGTAACTTGCCTATTTATTTTTTATAAGATGTACTTCGGGCAGTGTGCTCATGAGCTACACGAGCTCATTTCGCCTGCCTCATTCTTCTATCGGACGTCCAGACGCACCGCTGGGTACCATCCCTATCTTGTTGATATCCTGCGGATTCGCACTGAGCACTTTTCATCATCTTTCATATTGCGCACTGCTAGGAAATGGAATTCCCTGCCTGCGTCTGTATTTGTGAGTTCATATAACCTGAATCTTTTTAAAGTTCGAGTGAATAGGATTCTTCTGGGTGAGCTTGCTATATCCTCGACCGCATCTTTGCCCTGAGCTAGATTGTGGTCAAGAGCCAACCCATTATTAATATAAAAAACTAAGGGGGCTTTAATTTCGATATTCAAGATCTATTCAAGAAAGCCCTTCTATTCACTCTTAAAAAAATTATTGAAAGAACACTTTCTTTCGCGACTCTTATGAGCATATAATATATGTATTTTATATTTATGTATTTATTTTATTGTAATAAGTATCGTTTTATTATTGTTGTATTTATTTAGTATTATTATTATTATTTTTCTGTATACTCTGTGCGCAAATAGACAAAGACATACAATTTATTCACAAGTACAGGTACACATTACATTACACACAAAAATAATAAAACACAAGTACACATAGGACACAATGTAGGCGCAAGAGTCATAGTAGTGTGCACCGCACCTATGATCTCTCTACCCCTTCTACTTATACTATTTCTCACTAGTTAGGTTGGCTGGAAGAGATATCTTTTAGAGATAAGCTCGCCTTTGTACACTTTTTTCTAATTGATAATAATAACTATGTGCAATAAAGAATATATATGTATATATTAAAGGAGTAGAGATTGACAACTGTTGGGTAGTCCCGTACACTCCGGTTCTTTTAAGAACATTTAACGCGCAAATAAACGTCGAATTTCGTCATTCTGTTAAATCAATAAAATACGTTTGCAAATAAAGGATCCGACCAAGCCACTTTTGCTCTAGAAAATGAAAAAGATGAAATAAAGATTTACGAAAGTGAGATAGTAGTTTAGAGGCTGTTTAGCGAATTTTTGTAGTTTAGAGGCTGTTTAGCGAATTTTTGGATATCCGATTCATGAACGCTTCCACACCGTGTTCCATCTTGCGGTTCATCTTGAAAATGGCCAAAGAGTGTATTTTAATGAGCAAAACCTCGCAGACCGACTTATGAATCCACCAAAAACGACACTTCTTGCCTTTTTTTATCTGTGTCGTACTGAGAATTTTGCCAAAACACTTTATATTATCAAGTACTGGCATATTATGTCTGGATCAATTCCTGATTCGTACGGAGGAAACGTGGAGTGGATGTTGGCGTAAAAGAAGGAATATGGTTTGGGCAGGGTATACACGATATTCGAGGCCCCACGTCATTTGAAGCATTGAAAACTGTAGGTGATATAGTATACCCTACTTTCCACTTTGCTTCCAAGGCTTTAGGCTTGCTTGAAAATTATGAGTACTGGCATACAGGATTGGGTGAGGCCACATTGTGTCACTCACCACGTATGATACGTGAGCTGTTCACTATCATGTTGGTGTTTTGACAAGTGTCTGATACACTAAGCCTGTGGCATGCATTTAAAGAACACCTATCAGAAGATTTTAAACGACAAATCGAAATGCAGGTAGAAGGTGATATAGACCATTTAACAGATGAAGTGTTCAACAAATGTTTGATAGAAATTGAAGAAGAATGTTTGGGTTTATACGGGCTTTCCTTAAAAGAATACGGCTTACCACAACCAAGAAGGCCTCTAGCATTAGAAAATAGAGAATTGGTTTAAGAAACCAGCAATGATGTGATGGCTTTAGAGAGGTTCATCATCATGCAATCCTGTTATCCCTCATCAGGGACATAGGGCTCTCAGAAAGGATTTCCGCTCTTCTCTGTTTTGGGCGGCAGCTTCGATGTCGATGTTTAGAGAGGTTAGTCAGGAATAACTGTGATTCATTGACAGACGAACAAAAGTCAGTCTACGAAGAAATAGTAAAAATTGTATATACAAGCGAGGGCCAATTTGGATGCTCCAGGAGGAACCGGCAAAACCTAACTATTAAATTTGATTTTGGCAAATATACGTGTTACACGTGATATTGCCTTAGCTGTGGCATCTTCAGGGATTGCAGCAACACTATTGCAAGGTGGTCGGACCGCGCACTCTGCCTTAAAAGTTGCCACTCAACTTAAAAAATGTAGAAACGCCATTATTTAATATTTCAAAACAGAGCAAATTTGCAGAAGTGTTAAAAAAACAAAAATAATTGTCTGGGAAAATACTGAATAAATGTTTTGTTGTATAAAATTATGTATAAGATACACTACACACAATTGTGTCCCAAAATATTAATAAATGTCGTTTCAATCACTGATATCTACAAAAAAACACGTAAGTCTATATTTCGTCATTCCCACATTAATTAATTCATTTATTCAGTCATTTTAGGAAACCATCAACCCCTACATAGTGTATGATATGGCCCAAAGCCCATACATTTTTGCACATTGTTCTTTACAGAGAGTTTTCAGTCCTTTACTACCAACTCTAACTGTATCATCGTTTAAGGGTTTTCCGCATATAAGGCAAAACATGATTTTGCAGCCTCACGTCACACAAACAGGAGACGTATTATTGAAATAATAGAATTCCAATTTGCATACGAATTGACAAGATTTGTATGCGATTTTCATGCGAATCTTGTCAATTCGTATGCGAATTAGAATTATATCATCTCAAAAATTCGTCTCCAGATCGCGAATGACGTACAGACCTACCGCTACTCTATCCGCTATCTCTTTGTCTCGTGCGCAACTGATAGCTCCGTCACGCTCTCACACTGACCATGCTTTCCGCGGCAACATCGCGGCAAGTTCAAGCGCGGGCAACTTGTTGGTGTTCCGATAAATTTATTTTTATGCCTTTTTGCAGAACCTTTGTCACTTAGACAAGAGATTATAATAATTTACTGTAAAGAAAGTAAGTTACATGGCACAGTCAAGAAAATATTTCGTGTGTCTTTATTGCTCGATAGGTAAATCTTAAAATAACACTTTTTACATAGGTTCTAAGAGAGTCACCTGGGTGCAAATTTTACACAGGCTTTAGGTTTTCATTTAACTAGTATAAAGATAAAAATCCCCGTCTGCTCCATTTTCTAAGTATAATTTTTCTACTGTAAAAGAAAAATCATCGTATTGTTAAGAATTCTACGTCTTGAGCAAGAGATTACATTAGTAACATAATAATAAGATATCTAATGTTATAAATGTAGATTATCACTGAAAGTCCATTCAATGTTTAGCAGATATTAGTAAAAACGCAACTTTAGGTATTCCTCAAATCTAAAAACCCACACAACTACTAAATTGCCACGAATAGTTAATAAAATAACAATATTATTTTTTTCAAACCAATTTATCCATGTGTCTTTAGTGTAATACCAATTCTTTTATTTCCCGGACTATATGTAGGAAAAATATAAGTAGGTGTATTGCAATCAGACTACGTATAGATTTATATAAAATGTTTACTTAAACTAAATAAATAAAATAGGCAATACAGGATAATTTTATAATCAGGTGTTCTAGACTTAAATAATAGAACATATTACTACAGGATGGCGTAAAAGTCACGATGGGGTTGCAACAGGTTACAACTTTTCTTTTCAACTCATCTTAATTATTAGGTCCCTACATATGAAATTGGCGTTTAGTATGGGAGGAACAAAAAGTCGATTTTTTAAAATATAATATGTTTAATCAATAAAAGTATGTGCCATTGCACTTTTGCCATCTTAGAGGTAGTTCATTGATCCCTTTCCTATAAAACCTTTTCGGACGGGAATCAATGAAGTCGTTGAAGGCGGTTTGGACTGTCCCATCGCAGTTGATTTTTTTCCTTGCAAGAAGTTATCCAAATTTCGAAAAAAGTGGTAATCTATTGGAGCAAGGTCCGGGGAGTAGGGTGGATGTCTTAGAAATTCCAATTGAAGCTCCTCTAATTTGGTAGCCGTCTGTCTTGCAGTGTGTGGTCTAGCGTTGTCCTGAAGCAGTGCGATTGACCAGCCTCGGTTGTTTAGCAGCTAGCTTTTCCATCATGGTTTGCAGTTGCCGACAATAGATATCTGCCGTAATCGTTTGGCCTGATTTAAGAAAACTGTAGTCAACGACATCGGCATTTGTCCACCAAACGCTCACAAGTAACTTTTTTTGAGTCAATTTTCGCTTAGGGCAGGATTTTGCTTGTTCGCCAGGGTTCAGCCATTGCGATGAGCGCTTCCGATTGTCGTACAGGATCCATTTTTCATCACAAGTAATGATTCGATTTAGAATCCCTTCATTATTGTGCCGGTTGAGTAATGTAACGCAGCAGTCCACGCGCGTTTGTCGTTTTGCTTCACTCAATTCGTGAGGTACCCACCTTTCAAGTTTTTTCACCTTACCAATTAGCTTCAAGTGGAATCTAACAGTGTTTTCACTGACACCGAACCCTGCAGCTAACTCTGACGTCGTTTGCGATGGATCCGCTTCCACAATAGCCTTCAATTCTTCACTATTAACTTTGATGTCTGGCCGTCCACGGGGCTGGTTCTGCAGGTCGAAATTACCAGAACGAAAACGTTGGAACCAAAAAGTGTTTTCTTTTGAGATACCTTCGCCATACACATCATTAATCCTTCGAGCCGTTTCTGCAGCACTGGTGCCGCGATGAAACTCGTATTCGTACATAACGCGATATTTCGAGTTTTCCATTTTGTAAATTAAGTGACGCAAAGAAAAAGTTAAAAGAGGAAAAAACAAATAAAGTACGGTTTTCGAAATATAAATTCATCAGTAAATGACTGTATTTTGGATTTCGAATTGATAGCCAAAGAGAAGATATTTGAGATCAAACTGGCCAGTACTAAAAAACGCCAATTTCATATGTAGGGACCTAATATTATAACAGTAAAAATAACACAGATAACACTCATTGGAGATAGAGGTCAGGGGTTTCCAAACTTTGTGCCGTGGCGCCGGGCCTGGTGCGCTGCCGTTGACAGTACAGAGGGGCGATGTTTTATTGATTATTCTAATGAATAAATAATAAATAAGTATGAAGTTATTTTATTTATTTATTCATTAGAATAATCAATAAAAACAAAAACAGCTAAGTACCTAGTCAAGGTGATGAGTTGAGTTTTGTGATCTCTACACGTTTTTCAAAGCGTTGGAGTGTTTATTTTGTAGCCGCCAATCCATAAGTTAAGGTCTCAGAAAATATTTGGTCTGAGACATACGTAAAACTAAATAACAGCCCAGGGATGTTTTTATTTAACATTACCTGCTAAAACAGCTTTTTAGGGTTCCGTAGTAATCTACGAACCCTTATAGTTTCGCCATGTCCGTCTGTCCGTCTGTCCGCGGGTTTTCTAAGAAACCTTTGGTACTACAGAGCTGAAATTTGGCATGGTTATACATATTAATCACGCCGACAGAACTGTAGAGTAAAACCTTAGAAAAAAAAATTTTTTTCGGGTGTCTCCCATAGACGTGAAAGGGCGATGAATTTTTTTTTCCTCGCCAATATCATCGAGTGGGGTGTCATAGAATAGCTTTTTAAAAGATAAAAGGGGTTTACTAAAAACGTTTTTCGATTTAACTCTCCGTTTGTGAATCATAAATTTTTAAAGTGAAAATTTTTGTCAAACACAAGTGTCCCCCCCCCTCTACCAGCTAAACGGATGCTTCTAAAAATGTGGAAAAATTCACAGAGGTAGAATATACGTCAAATTTTAAAGGAAAACTATAAAACATAAGTTGGCCCTTCAAGTTTGCAAGTAATGGTAGACCAAGTGCCAAACATTGTTGGGATTAAAAATAATATATTTACTAATATTAGATCCTTGGTACTACAGAGCTGCAATTTGGCATGTTCATAGATATTAATTGCGCCGACAAATATGAAAAATAAAATTTTGTAAAAAAAAATTTTTCGGGTGTTTCCCATACATGTGAAAGGGAGATGGATTTTTTTTCTCGCCGATATCATCGAGTGGGATGTCATAGGATAGTTTTTTAAAAGATAGAAGGGGTTTACTACGAACGTTTTTCGATTCAGCAGTCCGTTTGCGAAAAATTTGAACCATGCTGCTACGAAACCCTACAATGCGCGTGTCCCGACACGCTCTTGGCCGGTTTTTTTAATAAAATTTACAAAAATTACACAAAGAAAATTTTTGGTATGTCATGACAGTGACATGACTGACGTATTGAATGCCATCAACAACCATTTTTTTCTTTTAAATAGGCAAAGGTAAAATAATTGTGATGGCTCTTCTGAGGGCGAATAATTCAAAGACTTATTTCTTCTTCTGGTACACGGTTATAATCAAAATCTGCACTTCTGTTACAATTTTATTCCACTTTCCGACACGTCCACGGTTTACAGAGTTTCAGCAACGCTTATTAAAGTGCTAATTGCACGCCTACGAACACATACAAGAACTTCCGCGAGCTCACTACAATCAATTCACCATCATCCATCAATGAATCGCGCAAGACCAGATCTTCAAATCTTGACATCGAATACAATTTCAAACCTTTTAAATTGATATTCGAATTATCTTCTTCGAAATGACCGAATGAGAAAGAAGTTGCGTTATGCCCGATCCTCCATGAAGGTCTGCATACCACAGTACCTACTTATCTAATAAACACATAACTTATTACTTTTTAAATACCTACTTTTTTATTCTCAAATATCGTGACCATAACCCCAGAAGCCTCATCATGGAATTGAACGTTTTTACATATGCCAATAAATAGTTCCGGAAATAGTGTTAAATAGTACTACAATAAAATAATTTTTACCATTGCCCCTCGAAAAAGGGTCCGTTATTCTTCAAAAACAGTGAATAAAACGCTGTTTATTTCACTGAGTGAATAAAACATTTTGAATTTGGAACATGCGCCAATATACGGATTTTAGTAAGAAAACTAAAGAAAATGTGCAAGGAGGTTGCATACTCTCGCTATAAATACGTACTAAACTTGACTGTGTGTAATAAATAACTGGCTGTGTGGAATATGGCTCGGATAAAAATTTTAAATATAGAATAAGGAATTCAGCCAATTTTCTGTGCAATTTTCATGCAATTAAAAGTTTCTGTTAAAAGTTTTTGTTTCAAAATCATATAATGAGTTCGACATCCAGTGATGAAAGTGAACCTCTCGTTCCAGAGTCATTTCGCGTTAAAGCAGCAGCTATTGTTGATAATTTACTGTCACAGAGTAATTATTTTCTTTTTCTCGTAATCAATGGTAAAAAGTAGAGTACCTAACACGTGAAAAATAAATTCATCTCGGCTCTTGTATCCCTCGATCCACTCACGATCCACTCGATCGCTACGCTCGGGATTCAACTTTAGAATTCTTCGCTCCTCTCGGGATACAACTCAATGCCTCGAAAAGAATTCACCTTTTTTTCACTTGTTGGGTAATGTACTATAGTACCTCAATACTTTTTTAGTTATAGATAGGTGTCGGTGAGGCTGCTGGGATGACGTCACTCCAGAATCCTCACCAAGAACGGCTGAAGCTAGCGACATGCTGTTGATCTCAAAAAATAGTTAAAATAGTTCTACCCCTGTGCCAAATCTCAAAAATAATGCTTCAGGGAAACCAGAGTTATGAGGGTATCTCGGAGAGTATGCTGGGCTAACGTCATCCCAGCATACTCATCACAAAATCTCGATATCCGATAACTCTTTCCTGTCGGAATTTTTGTCAAAAAATAGTTCTGAAATAGTTCTCCAGTTTGCATACGTTGTCTGTGTCATATAATACATATAATACTAGCGGTGAAACCCGGCGTTGCGCGGGTTAACACATCGTATGTTTAATGGTATGAAAAAATATAAGGACCCATTTTTTTTCACGTAGATATTATTGGTTTCTATCTTATATTGAGACTTTTTCGGCCAATAAACATTCGGTGTATATACCTAGAGTATATCAAATGAAATAAACAACGAAATGAAATATAATAAGGTAATGTTGTTGATATAGAATGTTCTGGAAAGTTTTACACATTTTGGAACGTTCTAGAACATTCTTAGAGCGGGACCCAAGGAGAATAAAATTCATTTCCGTGGGACTTACCTCCGCCATACGAACTACTGGTATGTACTTATTCGGCATATTTTCCTGAACACAAAAAGTGCGGTAGTCACTTTCTAAGGGTATGGAGGGAGGGGGTAGCTATGACGTGACGTATTTTATTTACGCTATATTTAGATTAGGGCTTCCAATACCGGGATCCCGGTATTGGCTAATACCGGGATCCCGGACTTTTTTAGACATTTTCAATACCGGTATTGAAATGTCTAATACCGGGATCCCGGTATTAGTGATTTCATTTTATTTTTAGTACAAAACTCGTTGCAATAGACAATCACTGCCGCAGAAACACATAAATTATATTATTTGGAAAATTTCCAAATCTATATTTTAATTACTTAACGACTTAGTGGCAATTACAACAAAATTAAGTCATTTTAAGAGTCCTTGCCAGTTTGAGGTGACACTAGCGCCACGGCGCCCGGTAGCGGAGGGAAAATTCCCAACACGCCCCGCCTCAGGTGCAAGGCGAAGCAGTTAGTCATCAAACAGTGAGCAGTGGAATTGCACGCGTTATCATAGCAGTGTTTTGGCTGGCTCTGATCTGTGACTGTGTGTTGTACGTGCTTTATAACTGGATGGATACAATACGACATAAAAATGTAAGTTATGACTAATATGAGATCTAATATTTTTTATCTATTTTACGCTAAATTTTGATTTTGATACTTATGTACTCAAAAACGTACCACAGCACAAGAAGATCGATATTTGGTGAACACTATGCTTCGTAATCGCTTTCTCACAAGAACTAAACTTACAAATCAGTTTCGACGCCTCGGAGGAAGTAACCCAAGCGCATGGACGGTAAGATGACGACTTGCTGAGGCTAACTTGAAACCACTAAGACCTGCAAACGGCCCTAAATTGGAGCGTGGGTATCGTATTTCAAGACTAAGGTATGCCTAAAACCAGTTGAATTGGAATATTGAAGATTGGTCAAAAGTTATGTTCTCCGTCGAATCTAAATGTATGCTCTACGAGCACGATGGAAGACACAGAGTGTATAGAAGACCAGGGGAAAGGTTCAAGCAAGCATGCATCGAAGAAAAAGTAGCCTAAGGCGGTGGGTTTGTACTTGTGTGGGCCGGAATTTCTTCTGGGAGTCGCACAGAACTGGTGTTCATAGAAAACTGCTCTTTAACTAGCGAAAGATATGTGGAAGAAAACCTAAATGAACACGTTGGTCCATTTATGGTCAATTTGGGTAAGGATGCCATTTTTATAAATGACAATGCCCGACCTCACACAGGTCAGATTGTAAATGACTATCTTCAAGAGATGAACATTACTCGTATGGACTCCATACTATGGAGTGGCCAGCACGCAGCCTGGATATCAACCCGATCGAGCATGCTTGGGACGAGCTAGGGAGATTCGTAAAACAACGAAACCCTCCCCCAACCACACTTCGTGAGCTCACAATTGCTCTCACAGAGGAATGGGAGAATATTCCCCAAAATCGTATCAGGAACTTGATGTACAGTATGCCGAACCGCGTAAACGCAGTAATGGAAGCACGAGGAGGCAATACGAAATATATATTAATTCAAAAAATTCGTAATGTTATTCAAAAATGTCATGTTTCCTGTTTTTGTTTTATGGCGAGATCAGCAGTTTTTTTCTTATGTAATTTTTTGGAAATAAAATTTAGTAAATCATTAATTTTATTACTTTCATTTAAGGGGTATTAAATAGTCTATTAAATACAATTTTATTAATATGATTAATTTAAATAGAGACTGGTTATATGGCCGTAATTTTCGATCATAATTTTTTTAGTACGAATTATTGTATACCAAAAGACTGATCTGTCTGTGTGAGACGTAATAAATATTATTACATAAATAAATGGTTTTGCATGGCAAACTTATTTGTTTTATTTAGTGGAGAAAATACCTTCTACAGAAACACCTTCCAAAAGAATGATAAATCTGAAAAAAAAAAGTTTTTTTTTCAATACCGGTATCCCGGGATCCCGGTATTGAGATTTGTTTTTTCGGTATTAATACCGGTATTCAAAAAATCCGGTATTCGAAAGCCCTAATTTAGATAACTACTGGACAGATTTACTTAAATATGGTCTCAAATGAAAGATAATTTAATGAACATTGTTTTATTCTAAAAATTCATTAGTGTAAACCTAGTAACAAAATAAATATTTTCAAAAAACGACATTTTTTTTAATTTTTTTACTGTGTGAAAAGAACAGAAACCGTTAGGATTACGGTAATTAAGCTCATTATAAAAAAATAGCTACACTTATCGGCATTCTAATGAACCTAAAAACGTTTAAATCGAGCTATAAACAAAGGAACTGCAGTCGTCTAAGTGAGCGTGGGTAGCGCCGAACTGACTACGGTACTTAGATTTTGGTACGAATAATCTTGAAAATAACGTGACAAAACGGGTAGAATCAAAGAAAAATGAAAAAGTATTATGAACAGGCATTTTTTTTAACAGGCATCATTTTTTTTTGTCAAAAATTTTTTCTTCATTTTGTTACGAACTATTTTCAAAAATTCTCGTTACAAAAATAACGCTTCGTATCGTATCGAAATAAAACTCTTCATACTTGCACGTACTTGCGTTATATTTCAAAACAAAGGACTGAACGGTACTGGTCTGTACTGATGGACATGAGAGTGTAAACGTACGCAAAATAACGCTTCTTATCGTATCGAAATAAAACTCTTCATACTTGCACGTACTTGCGTTATATTTTAAAACAAAGGACTCAATGGAACTGGTCTGTACTGATGGACATGAGAGTGTAAACGTACGCACTCGAGGCAGAGGCAGGTCGCTGACGTGCGAGATCGTACAGCCGCCATTATATTTTTTACATCGGCAACACTTAGATTCATCCCGAGGAATTCCTGCACCGTGCTGCGCCGTGAACTTTGGCACTTGTCGCTTCATTCATTTGAAATCATTTGGTCAGGCCTATGACACTCTTAGTACCAATAGCTGCGAAATTGCGCTGCTATCGCCTTTTAAAACTAAACAAAATAGTTGATGTTTGATATGGGTTCCTATAAAAAAAGTTCTTTAGCTTCATGAGGAGCCCTAAATTTTGCTTGTCTAAAAGCATTAATAAAGCTTTTTTTATTTGAATCTTTGGCCCATTTTAATAAATCATACATGAATTGAAACAGACTCTTGAGTAACTGTTGCCTTTATGTTGTTGCTACGTAACAGCTACTAGTTTGGTACCCTCTAAGTTTAATTTTTTGTCTGTTCTTGGAGGATGGTTGCACATTAAACAGATATAGTTAAAAATTCAAATGCAATTGTTTTAAGCATCTCCTTTTCAGAGAACTAGATTATGTAATATGACATGCTATGGTTAAAGTTACAATTAACGAGTCAAATGTTTTTGACCCTGATTGATTTTTTAAATACATAGTTTCATTAAATAGTAAGTATACGTACCAGCCCTTCCAATCACCTAAGTCATTTCTGGGGTATCATCCTCATCCTCATTTTGCTCTCGAAAATAATTATAAATAAACAAATAAATAAACGCTACACACTCAAAGGCCCACACTAAGGTTTTCCCTTGTGTCGTAGGTCTCTTGGAAAGTTGGAACACACATAAAGACAAACACAAACACCCATGACCCGAGAACAAACATCTGTTTTTTACACAAATGTTTTGCCCTGACTGGGGATCGAACTCAGGACCGCCGATCAAGAGGCAGCGTCACTACCACTCGACCAAACCGGCCGTCGTTATGTTCCGAGAATGTGCTCTATTCTGAAAAAGAATGTCATGTTTCATTGTTATCTGAGAAGATACATATCCAATCGCAAGGAATATTTTGTTATGTTGTTTGTGGTATTATCTAGATATAACTAAATAAACCAGAACATTAATGAAAATAAATCTCTGACATGCTGCTAGGTAGTATTAAGTAACATTTTATTCATTTAAAAGCAGTAGGTACAGTTTTAGAGTACAGTGGGTAATAAATATGCCTATTGGGTTTCTTCATGGGACAGACTTTCAGCCGACTCACCCTGCACTAGGAATAAATCTGTATTGCAGTGGTAAGATATCTAGTCAGTTCACGAGAGGCAAGGTTATGGTACTTATAGTTGAGTTGTTGTACAAGTGAATAGGTATATCGCTAAAGGCTTAACCAATTTCCAGAACTAGTAAATAAAAGTGAATAGATAGATTCTCAAATATAGACCCATATGTGTTGCCACAATTCCGTCAATATGATGTAGCGCAGAACACTTCACTTTATAATAAATGGCAATCAGCCATTTTGAGAAAAAAATGTGGATAAGAACTTTTTTGAGTGAAACCCTTTACTCTCATGTTTTCAAAATGGTTCAATGATAATCAATGGAAAAGTAAAAGAAAAAATAAAGTTTTTCAATGACTATTTGAAAAAATTTAAAATTGAAACTCATTGAAGCTCTACCAATAACATTGCATTTGGCGTGCCTCAGGGCAGTATTCTTGGGCCAACCCTGTTTACGACCTATATTAATGATATCCTTCAATTGCATGTAAGCAATTCAGAAACCATATGTTATGCGGATGATACTGCAATTCTTTTTCAAGGTGAGAATTGGTCTGAATCTCTTCATGCTGCTGAGCTAGGTTTGGCCACAGTGGTTCGATGGTTAAACAGTAACCTCTTAACTTTGAATACAAAGAAAACTAAATTCCTTTGCTTCCACAAATCCGCCCCTACAAATCCGTCTTATATCAAAGAAATTAAAATTCATAGCTGTGATCATATCATTTATACACCAGATTCCACTTTGTGCAAGTGCGACTCTATCTCAAGGTCATTGAACCTGAAATATCTTGGGGTAATGCTAGATGAAAATTTTAATTTCAAATCACACATTTCGGTCCTTTCTGCAAGAGTTAGAAAAGTTATAGGGCTGATGAAGAAACTCCGCAACTCAGCTAACTTTCATATTCTCAGATCCACCTATATAGCTATATGTGAATCCATTATCTCCTATTGTATCGGAGTATGGGGTTGCGCGGCCAAATCCGCATTTATGGAACTGGAGAGAGCTCAACGAGCTGTACTTAAAGTAATGCTCAAGAAAAAAGTACGATATCCCACAGATTCTCTCTACCGGGAGGCACAAGTCCTCAGAGTGCGTCAAATTTACATTCTTAAAGCTTGCTTGGAAACTCATAAATCTATAATGTTATCTCCCGATTATGACTCCATTATTAGACGGAGAGTATATAGAGCCCCTCTTCCTTCATGTAAGACCACCTTTGCTAAAAGATTTGCTAATTACGCTTTTCCGTACACTTACAATAATATTTTAAAATACTTGCGCCTCAAGACAAATTCACTTTATGAAGTCAAGACAAAATTATCTAACTGGTTGAAGTTTTTGGATTATGACGGCACGGAACTATTGATTCCTAATCAAGCAACATCGAACACACCACATATTCTGACCTGTTTAAATAGTTATAAACAGACTCCCAATCTAACGCTTTACTGAAATTAAATTAAATTCTCTTAACTTATATGTAATTTCATTCATTCTTTTATTTTATAAGTACAATTCAACTCTATAAGTAACATAAAACATGGTTTCCCAAGATACAGGCCCTGCCTAGTTTGGGAACCCCTGGAAACTCTTACCATATCATAACTAGCTTCAACTATAATAAACTCTCTATAATTATTTTCCTTAGTTTTGTAATTAAGTACCAATTATTGTACCTCTGTTGCCTTAGATTATTACTCGAATTTGTAAGCTAGATTAGATATATAAGTCTCGAAATAAATAAACGTTTTTCATTTTTTTTTTTTTTTATATTGAACAACTCATTGAAAAAATTCAATAGCTATCAACGTCTGACCCTTTTGGCGGGGGCTGTCAGACAACTTGAAAGACTACTATAATTATTGAATTTTTATCTTTTTTGGCAACCCCAGTGTCATTATACGGTTACACATTACCCTCTCTACTCTTTGTGATGGAAAGTTTTGAATTTGAAAATTTAAATAATAGGTACAGTGTGTGTGAATAATGCGTAACAGATTTTATGGACTTACCTACTTTACTCAGTGTTTCGCCCAGAGCAATTCCGTATTCAGTGAAGAGACATGGGTAAGAAAAGCGAATTCTCTTGCCTTCTTCATCGAATTGGGTTTTGTCAAAATAAACGCTACGCTACACACTCAAAGGCCCACACTAAGGTTTTCCCTTATGTCGTGGGTCCCTTGGAACACACACAAAGACAAACACCCATGACGCGAGAACAAACATCTGCTTTTTACAAAAATGTTTACCCCGACTGGGGATCGAACCCAGGTCCCGCCGATCAAGAGGCAGCGTCACTACCACTCGACCAAACCGGCCGCCGAAAATGTTTTTGACAAACGCGTTGTTTCAACAATTGCTCTTTAGAGAGTTCAAGGAGTATAGGATCCGTTGGCACGAGAAAAGACATCCACAAACTTCTTAGATAACTGTTTCTCGGGAAAAAAAACAACCGTAGCGTTTCATCTGTTGCAGTGAAACCATCAACACAACACTTGAGCGTTTCCATGTTAAAGCAGGTAGCAAAATTAGCCTAGGATGAAAAAAATCGTTGACGGAGGAGGATTTGTGACAAGGATCTCAACTTCAAACTCAACATAAACTACACGTGCTTGCACTAGGGTTGCCAACTATACTGTTTTAAACAGTATTATACTGTTTTGCACTACATTATACTTTTTACTGTTGAATAATTATAAAGTATAGAAAAATACTGTTTTCAGCATCAAAGGTCTTTTTATCAGGCCATAAATTAAAAAAAAAACTTACACTTTTTATTGATAAGGCTATTCTGTACCTTGAAAAATGGTTTGATTTAAAGACACCAACTGGCTGTGTTTAAGAAGCTGTTTGTCATTAAAATCTTTGGTCACATTTGACCCAACTGAAAAATTTGCATAGACTTACTATTGATATAAATGCATTATATTCATAATTAATAAACTTGACATTAATTGAAAAAGTTTTATAAGAAAAATATTTTATAGAAATGAGAAGTGACCAAAATTGGTGCCATTTGTTATAATTGTCAAACGTAAACACTGACCAAGAATTTGTAAATAAAAAAAATTATCTCATTCCTATATTCTGTCCCTGCTACTTCAGCTTTCTCCGAAAGAGTTTTTTCAGTCATTAAGACTAAATGGAGAGACGACAGAAACAAAGCCATGTTAAATTTAATTAAACATTAACTCTTAATATTAGGGTGGTCCTTAAGTGGCCAAAAAAAATTTTTTTTTTAATTATTTAGTGGACACCCTTCTATTATGTTCTATGACAGAAAATATTAACATAGTATTTTTTTCGGATTTTTTATTCAACTTTTAGGGGTCGCTACCGCTCAAGGAAAATCCTGAATAAAAACAAATAAAATACTTTCAAGCATTTTCTTTATTAATACCAAAATCAATCTAGAAATTGTTAAAAAAGTCATAAAATGGCGTCAAGTAACTTAAGCAACAATAAAATTATTATTAAGTTGACAATAAAGTGGATTTCTTGGTATCGGGAAACTTCTTCCGATAGTTTTTTACCAATAACAACAGGTATTGTTTTTGGTCTTCATTTGTGGTGTGTAACTTATTATACTCCTCCATGAGCGCCACACCTCGCTCTGCGATGTCGTTAACAACACGCATGTTCTGAACTATTGCCTTATTTTTGATATAACCATCGTCGTTATTCCATGTTTCCACCTCATTCTTTAAAAAATCGGGCGACAATCCAGTTATGCGAAAAAATCTGTATGTGTTACTTGACACGAAATCTTCAAGGTTTTTGTTGAGAACCAAATCACTCTCTAAGGTTATTCGCTTAGGGCAGTACTCTAAACCTTCATTGTTCAGTGCTTTTACCATATTCTTTTTGGTTTGTATGTCTATTTTGTCGTCGAAAAATGCGAATCCTACAAGTTCTTCCGATAAATACCATAACTGGCCCATCATTTTTTTCAATGCAGCTTTTGATATTTTTTCATTGATCCTCTCATACATTTTGAGATCTTTTAATAGCTGCAGATCATTTCCAGGTGCAGATGCTGCAGAAGGTGCCGTGTACCAATACTTCGCATAAATTCTTACTGTAAATAAGCAAATATCTTTTACACCTTGCAGCTCTTTCTTGGACATTCTGAATTGATCTCTAAATAAGAAAATTTTTAATGAATAAATTGCTTTCGCCATCCATCGAGCTCTATGTAAACCGGCAGGTGCTTTGAATGTCATTGGTTTTTCAAACGTACCTCCCAGGAATATCACAATCAGCTGCAATAGTTCTTTATAATCATCCCTCGGCTGATATGACGTTAACTGTTCTTTTGCGAAAGAAATGATGTCATCCGATATGGTTTCACAATCTTCAAACAACGAAGTGTCGGTGGATACAGATTTGAAATGCTCTTGATTAATATTTGTCCAATTGTTCTTGAATCGCTTAAATATAAGAATATCAGGTCCACTGGATGGGCCCAAACTCAGAAGAACCACGGCTTCTAGCATTATTTCTAAAATATGATGACGGCAAGCCAGCCAGAGTAAATCCTTTTCTAATTTTTGTTCCAAAAGTGTGCATGCTCCATTTCTATGCCCAGTGTTCGATGCGGTGGTATCAAAACTCATACACTTTACTTTTTCGCTTAAATCCCATGACATTATTGTTTCAAAAACAGCTGTAGCAATAGCTTCACCTGTTCCGCGGCTAAGTTTGGGAACACCTAGAAGCTGGTCGACACCCTGACCCGAGACTAATATTGGTAATCGGTCTACAATCTCGTGCCCAGTGATATCTTCACACATTTTGCCATCCCAGTGAGCGGTGAGGGGTACTTCTGGCTTAAATTCGGACTTTAAACATTGCGCTATTTTCTCTCTATGTTGTATTCGTTGACGACGAATGGAAGACTTGTTTATGTTGTACTTTTCAGGATCGCATTTAGCACTTTTCAGTGCGGATGTAAGGACGACAGCAGCTTTTCTATCGCTTAATTTGGCTACATCGAGACTTACAGCTAAACGGTCATCTATTAGATTTTTCCTGGATCGTTTTGCTGGTGGTGCTCCCGAAGTAGAGGGACCTGGTTCTTGTGAAACGACACAAGTCTCATCCTCGCTGCTGCCCATTAAAGACGGTGACGTGGATGAGGATGCTAGGAGACATTTTTCCGTTAATCTTTTTAGTTCTTCCTCTTCTCGCTGTTGTAAGCTTTTTAGTCGGTCTATTCTGCCTTGTTTTTCAAGCACCTTCTTCGCATGTTTTTTATCTAATGTCCCAATCTTTCCAGATCGATTCTGTCTTTGAGCTAGCAAAAACTTCTTATCTTCCTCGATTTTCATAGTTTCCAAAGCATTAGCATGAGCTATGTCAAAAAGTTCTTCAAGTGTAATCTGCCATGTTTTTTCTTTATCTTGCATGGATTCGGATCGCTTTTTCTTATTTTCTTTATTTTTTTTGAGAGATTGCCATTGATTAAAGTGTTTCAGTATTTTTTCTTTCACGTGCTGTTTTTTCCGAGTAGGTATGCTTGCTTTTTCCCATACAGCCAATACTTCCAGAGCAGTAAACTCGGCAGAAGCACTGACGGTTTGCTTTCTCTCGATTTTATGGTAGAAAAACAATTGTAATACTTCTTTGATCGAAGGAAGCTTTGTCTCTAACAGAGCAGGCAAAGTTTGTCCCACTAACCACACGTCCGTTTTACTTCTTGTACATATAGAACCACCACTAGTCGATGCCATGATGTAATAGCGAAAAACTCGTAAACAAGGTGCGCACGGTAACAAGCGCGTCTGTCCCCTCTAGAAGTGATTTCGGCACTGTTCGGCGGCGAGTGAGCTAGCCATGAATGCGATATTGGGAAGGGGGGGGAGGGGGAGAGGGGAAGGATAATGAGTGCATAGTTCTCTTTAAACGTTTTTTATATTGTTATTGTGATCGTAGAGGTATTACAATGTTATTTAATCTGAGTAGTACTACAGGCGTAAAATGACAAAATATTGATTTTTCAAAGTCCAGTAGCGACCCCTAAATATCATTAAAAAAAAAAAAAAAAAAACACGGGTTCATTTTTTTGTGTATAAGAACAATATTACAGGGTGTCCGGTTGAAATTTCCAATCTTCGATTTTAAGGACCACCCTACTTAATATGTTCAATTATAATTTTGACTGTATCGAGGCAGATAAAAGTTTTAAAAAGACAACAAGTTAAAAAAATATGCAAAAAGTTCAAAAAAACATGTATTTAAGTAAAACAATAACGAATGCTGTTTTATTTTATCTAATACCTTTTTTTTACCTTCTCCCACCTTTATATACTTTATTTCATGAAAAAAAGTTAGTAACCCTAGCGTGCACTTAACTCAGTGACAAGACGCCATCATGACAGTTTGAGTTTGAGGTTATCTTGACATACAGCATGACGTCACAAGATGGCGAATTAAAGGCGATAGCAGCGCCATTTCGCAGCTATTGGTACTAACAGTGTCATAGGCCTGACCAAATGATTTCAAATGAATGAAGCGACAAGTGCCAAAGTTCACGACGCAGCACGGTGCAGGAATTCTTCGGAATGAATCTCAGTGTTGCCGATGTAAAAAATATAATGGCGGCTGTACAGTCTCGCACGTCAGCGACCTGCCTCTGCCTCGTGTGCGTACGTTTACACTCTCATGTCCATTAGTACAGACCAGTACCATTGAGTCCTTTGTTTTAAAATATAACGTAAGTACGTGCAAGTATGAAGAGTTTTATTTCGATACGATAAGAAGCGTTATTTTGCGTACGTTTACACTCTCATGTCCATCAGTACAGACCAGTACCGTTCAGTCCTTTGTTTTGAAATATAACGCAAGTTCGTGCAAGTATGAAGAGTTTTATTTCGATACGATACGAAGCGTTATTTTTGTAACGAGAATTTTTGAAAATAGTTCGTAACAAAATGAAGAAAAATTTTTTGACAAAAAAAAAATGATGCCTGTTAAAAAAAAATGCCTGTTCATAATACTTTTTCATTTTTCTTTGATTCTACCCGTTTTGTCACGTTATTTTCAAGATTATTCGTACCAAAATCTAAGTACCGTAGTCAGTTCGGCGCTACCCACGCTCACTTAGACGACTGCAGTTCCGTTGTTTATAGCTCGATTTAAACGTTTTTAGGTTCATTAGAATGCCGATAAGTGTAGCTATTTTTTTATAATGAGCTTAATTACCGTAATTGTAACGGTTTCTGTTCTTTTCACACAGTAAAAAATAATAATTTAAAAAAATGTCGTTTTTTGAAAATATTTATTTTGTTACTAGGTTTACACTAATGAATCTTTAGAATAAAACAATGTTCATTAAATTATCTTTCATTTGAGACCCTATTTAAGTAAATCTGTCCAGTAGTTATCTAAATATAGCGTAAATAAAATACGTCACGTCATAGCTACCCCCTCCCTCCATACCCTTAGAAAGTGACTACCGCACTTTTTGTGTTCAGGAAAATATGCCGAATAAGTACATACCAGTAGTTCGTATGGCGGAGGTAAGTCCCACGGAAATCGTTATTTGAAGACTTTTTTACGAATGGGTCCCGCTCTAAAAGGGGTAGGTAATATATGTTCATCATTTAGGTACTGATAACTTTTATTAACTAGTAACTTATATCTAAGTTTCTCGCATTCCGTAACAGATATTTAATCCTATCAGGGTTAACAATAAACACAACTAAACATTATGAATAAAAAAAAACAAATTGATTCAAAAAACATTTACCTTGCTATGCCACTGCTTTTGATGTAAATCCAATCGAGATTTAGTTTGAAACCACGTTACACACGTGCGGCCTCGCCTCACCACTCCTTGTATGGCGGCCATCTTGGAAAATGGTGGAATCGAAAAACTGACCCGATATTCGGAATCCTCGACCCCCAAACCCCCCAGATACCGATTTTCGTCCGGATCGGAGCAACTTCATTTTCGGCCGCCATCTTGGATCCGCCATCTTGAAAAAAAAATTTGACAGCCACCTGCCCCTCACCCCCCTGTAAAATATTTGTTGGAGCACACCCCACTTATGTCAAACGGTTCCGGAGATACAGCAATAATCATTTTGTATGGCGGCCATCTTGTTTTTGCGAAAATCGAAAAAATGACGTCACCGGTAGAATTCGACCAGGTTGTGGGTCGACCTTTGTTCGAGCGCCACCGCTCCATCTGCAACGGTTCGCCCGGGAAGGTGGGTCGCCACCTGATGAGAAGGTGGATCCGAGGATCTCGAGGTTTTCCCGTACCCTCCGCGTCACCCACTCCACAACCCCCATACAAAGTTTTCACCTCCCGCCGCTCCATCTGGGAGAACAATTCTGTCACCCAGTGAGTGAGTGAGTGAGTGGTATTGTAGCTTTATATAATATAAACTAGGTTTCGCGTGGTGCGCGACCTGCTAAAGCAGGTCGCGAGGCGGTTGTGCCTTTTTTTATAAATTTTAAAAAAGTTTTTAATTTTTTTTTGTTTTTCACGGCCGCCATCTTGGATTTAAAAATGGATGTTATTTTCTTAAACAGCACCCCTGAGTACCCAAAAAACGACACCCATGACGATATTTAGCAAAAAATTTATGTCCGCCATCTTGGATTTCAAAACGTATGTCATTTTCGGAATCAGAACCCCCGAAAACCTATTAAATGACACCCATGTCGGTATGATGGCGGTCGGCTGGTAATATGCTTGGTGACGCTTCGGGCTTTGCCCTACGCGGAGCTCGGCCTTCGGCCTCGCCCTATACGAAGCTCGCCTCGGCCTACGGCCTCGGCTCGCGCGTTCGGCTCGGTCTGCGACCTCGCCTCACCTTAAAAATCTAAACTTGTATCGCGGCCATCTTTGATTGGGGGGGGGACGCTCCGGGCTTCGCCCTACGCGGAGTTCGGCCTTCGGCCTCACCCTGTACGCGGCTCGCCTCGGCCTTCGGCCTCGCCTCGCGCGTTCGGCTCGGTCTTCGACCTCGCCTCACCTTTAGAATCTAAACTTGTATGGCGGCCATCTTTGATTGGGGGGGGGCCGCTCCGGGCTTCGCCCTACGCGGAGTTTGGCCTTCGGCCTCACCCTATACGCGGCTCGCCTCGGCCTTCGGCCTCGCCTCACCTTTAGAATCTAAACTTGTATGGCGGCCATCTTTGATTGGGGGGGGGACGCTCCGGGCTTCGCCCTTCGCGGAGTTCGGCCTTCGGCCTCACCCTATACGTGGCTCGCCTCGGCCTTCGGCCTCGTCTCGTGCGTTCGGCTCGGTCTTCGACCTCGCCTCACCTTTAGAATCTAAACTTGTATGGCGGCCATCTTGGATTTGGGGGGGAACGCTCCGGGCTACGCCCTACGCGGAGCTCGGCCTTCGGCCTCGCCTTCTACGCAGCTCGCCTTGGCCTACGGCCTCGCCTCGCGGCGTGGCGTCGTGGTTCGGCTCGGCCTGCGGCCTCGCCTCACCACTCCTTGTATGGCGGCCATCTTGGAAAATAGTGGAATCGAAAAACTGACCCGATATTTGGAATCTTCGTCCCCCAAACCCCCCAGATACCGATTTTCATCCGGATCGGAGCAACTTCATTTCCGGCCGCCATCTTGGATCCGCCATCTTGAAAAAAAAATTTGACAGCCACCTGCCCCTCACCCCCTGTAAAACATTTGTTCGAGCACACCCCACTTATGTCAAACGGTTCCGGAGATACAGCAATAATCATTTTGTATGGCGGCCATCTTGTTTTTGCGAAAATCGAAAAAATGACGTCACCGGTAGAATTCGACCAGGGTGTGGGTCGACCTTAGTTTGAGCACCACCGCTCCATCTGCAACGGTTCGCCCGGCAAGGTGGGTCGCCACCTGATGAGAAGATGGATCCGAGGATCTCGAAGTTTTCCCGTACCCTGCGCACCACCCTCTCCACACCCCCCATACAAAGTTTTCACCTCCCGCCGCTCCATCTGGGAGAACAATTCTGTCACCCAGTGAGTGAGTGAGTGAGTGGTATTGCAGCTTTATATAATATAACTAGGTTTCGCGTGGTGCGCGACCTGCTAAAGCAGGTCGCGAGGCGGTTGTGCCTTTTTTTATAAATTTTAAAAAAGTTTTTAATTTTTTTTTGTTTTTCACGGCCGCCATCTTGGATTTAAAAATGGAAGTTATTTTCTTAAACAGCACCCCTGAATACCCAAAAAACGACACCCATGACGATATTTAGCAAAAAAATTTATGTCCGCCATCTTGGATTTCAAAACGTATGTCATTTTCGGAATCAGCACCCCCGAAAACCTATTAAAGGACACCCATGACGGTATTTTCCAAAAAATCCATGTCCGCCATCTTGGATTTCAAAATGGATGTCATTTTCGAAATCAGCACCCCTGAAAACCTATTAAACGACACCCATGTCGGTATGATGGCAGTCGGCTGGTAATATGCTTGGTGACGCTTCAGGCTTCGCCCTACGTGGAGCTCGGCCTTCGGCCTCGCCCTATACGCAGCTCGCCTCGGCCTACGGCCTCGGCTCGCGCGTTCGGCTCGGTCTGCGACCTCGCCTCACCTTAAAAATCTAAACTTGTATGGCGGCCATCTTTGATTGGGGGGGGGGACGCTCCGGGCTTCGCCCTACGCGGAGTTCGGCCTTCGGCCTCACCCTATACGCGGCTCGCCTCGGCCTTCGGCCTCGCCTCGCGCGTTCGGCTCGGTCTTCGACCTCGCCTCACCTTTAGAATCTAAACTTGTATGGCGGCCATCTTTGATTGAAGGGGGGGGACGCTCCGGGCTTCGCCCTACGCGGAGTTCGGCCTTCGGCCTCACCCTATACGCGGCTCGCCTCGGCCTTCGGCCTCGTCTCGCGCGTTCGGCTCGGTCTTCGATCTCGCCTCACCTTTAGAATCTAAACTTGTATGGCGGCCATCTTGGATTTGGGGGGGGGGACGCTCCGGGCTACGCCCTGCGCGGAGCTCGGCCTTCGGCCTCGCCTTTTACGCAGCTCGCCTCGGCCTACGGCCTCGCCTCGCGGCGTGGCGTCGTGGTTCGGCTCGGCCTGCGGCCTCGCCTCACCACTCCTTGTATGGCGGCCATCTTGGAAAATGGTGGAATTGAAAAACTGACCCGATATTCGGAATCTTCGTCCCCTAAACCCCCCAGATACCGATTTTCGTCCGGATCGGAGCAACTTCATTTCCGGCCGCCATCTTGGATCCGCCATCTTGAAAAAAAAAATTGACAGCCACCTGCCCCTTAACCCCCTGTAAAACATTTGTTCGAGCACACCTCACTTATGTCAAACGGTTCCGGAGACACAGCAATAATCATTTTGTATGGCGGCCATCTTGTTTTTGCGAAAATCGAAAAAATGACGTCACCGGTAGAATTCGACCAGGGTGTGGGTCGACCTTTGTTCGAGCGCCACCGCTCCATCTGCAACGGTTCGCCCGGGAAGGTGGGTCGCCACCCGATGAGAAGGTGGATCCGAGGATCTCGAGGTTTTCCCGTACCCTCCGCACCACCCTCTCCACATCCTTCATACAAAGTTTTCACCTCCCGCCGCTCCATCTGGGAGAACAATTCTGTCACCCAGTGAGTCAGTCAGTGGTATTGTAGCTTTATATAATATAACTAGATTTCGCGTGGTGCGCGACCTGCTAAAGCAGGCCGCGAGGCGGTTGTGCTACCCTATTTGTAGGGTCAAAAAGGCGTTCATACATTTTTTGGTTTGTCACGACCGCCATCTTTGATTTCAAAATGGATGTCAGTTTCGTAATCAGCACCACCGAAAACCTATTAAACGACACCCATGACGGTACTTTCCAAAAAATCCATGTCCGCAATCTTGGATTTCAAAATAGATGTCATTTTCGCAATCAGCACCCCAGAAAACGCATTAAACGACATCCATGACGGTTTTTTACAAAAAATTCATGTCCGCCATCTTGGATTTCAAAATTGATGTCATTTTCGGAATCAGCACCCCCGAAAACCTATTAAACGACACCCATCACGGTATTTTCCAAAAAATCCATGTCCGCCATCTTGGATTTCAAAATGGATGTCATTTTCGAAATCAGCACCCCTGAAAACCTATTAAACGACACCCATGTTGGTATGATGGCGGTCGGCTGGTAACATGCTTGGTGACGCTTCGGGCTTCGCCCTACGCGGAGCTCGGCCTTCGGCCTCGCCCTATACGCAGCTCGCCTCGGCCCACGGCCTCGGCTCGCGCGTTCGGCTCGGTCTGCGACCTCGCCTCACCTTTAGAATCTAAACTTGTATGGCGGCCATCTTTGATTGGGGGGGGGGACGCTCCGGGCTTCGCCCTACGCGGAGTTCGGCCTTCGGCCTCACCCTATACGCGGCTCGCCTTGGCCTTCGGCCTCGTCTCGCGCGTTCGGCTCGGTCTTCGACCTCGCCTCACCTTTAGAATCTAAACTTGTATGGCGGCCATCTTGGATTTGGGGGGGGACGCTCCGGGCTACGCCCTGCGCGGAGCTCGGCCTTCGGCCTCGCCTTTTACGCAGCTCGCCTCGGCCTACGGCCTCGCCTCGCGGAGTGGCGTCGTGGTTCGGCTCGGCCTGCGGCCTCGCCTCACCACTCCTTGTATGGCGGCCATCTTGGAAAATGGTGGAATCGAAAAACTGATCCGATATTCGGAATCTTCGACCCCTAAACCCCCTAGATACCGATTTTCGTCCAGATCGGAGCAACTTCATTTCCGGCCGCCATCTTGGATCCGCCATCTTGAAAAAAAAATTTGACAGCCAGCTGCCCCCCACCCTTCTGTAAAACATTTGTTCGAGCACACTCCACTTATGTCAAACGGATCCGGAGATACAGCAATAAACATTTTGTATGGCGGCCATCTTGTTTTTGCGAAAATCGAAAAAATGACGTCACCGGTAGAATTCGACCAGGGTGTGGGTCAACCTTAGTTCGAGCGCCACCGCTCCATCTGCAACGGTTCGCCCGGGAAGGTGGGTCGCCACCCGATGAGAAGGTGGATCCGAGGATCTCGAGGTTTTCCCGTACCCTCCGCGTCACCCACTCCACACCTCCCATACAAAGTTTTCACCTCCCGCCGCTCCATCTGGGAGAACAATTCTGTCACCCAGTCAGTCAGTCAGTCAGTCAATCAGTGAGTGGTATTGCAGCTTTATATAATATAATAACTAGGTTTCGCGTGGTGCGCGACCTGCTAAAGCAGGCCGCGAGGCGGTTGTGCCTTTTTTTATTAATTTAAAAAAGTTTTTATTTTTTTTTTGTTTTTCACGGCCGCCATCTTGGATTTCAAAATGGATGTTATTTTCTTAATCAGCACCCCCGAATACCCAAAAAACGACACCCATGACGATATTTTGCAAAAAATTTATGTCCGCCATCTTGGATTTCAAAACGTATGTCATTTTCGGAATCAGCACCCCCGAAAACCTATTAAACGTCACCCATGACGGTATTTTCCAAAAAATCCATGTCCGCCATCTTGGATTTCAAAATGGATGTCATTTTCGAAATCAGCACCCCTGAAAACCTATTAAACGACACCCATGTCGGTATGATGGCGGTCGGCTGGTAATATGCTTGGTGACGCTTCGGGCTTCGCCCTACGCGGAGCTCGGCCTTCGGCCTCGCCCTATACGCAGCTCGCCTCGGCCTACGGCCTCGGCTCGCGCGTTCGGCTCGGTCTGCGACCTCGCCTCACCTTAATAATCTAAACTTGTATGGCGGCCATCTTTGATTGGGGGGGGGACGCTCCGGGCTTCGCCCTTCGCGGAGTTCGGCCTTCGGCCTCACCCTATACGCGGCTCGCCTCGGCCTTCGGCCTCGCCTCGCGCGTTCGGCTCGGTCTTCGACCTCGCCTCACCTTAAGAATCTAAATTTGTATGGCGGCCATCTTTGATTGGGGGGGGGGCCGCTCCGGGCTTCGCCCTACGCGGAGTTCGGCCTTCGGCCTCACCCTATACGCGGCTCGCCTCGGCCTTCGGCCTCGCCTCGCGCGTTCGGCTCGGTCTTCGACCTCGCCTCACCTTTAGAATCTAAACTTGTATGGCGGCCATCTTTGATTGGGGGGGGACGCTCCGGGCTTCGCCCTACGCGGAGTTCGGCCTTCGGCCTCACCCTATACGCGGCTCGCCTCGGCCTTCGGCCTCGCCTCGCGCGTTCGGCTCGGTCTTCGACCTCGCCTCACCTTTAGAATCTAAACTTGTATGGCGGGCATCTTGGATTTGGGGGGGGGACGCTCCGGGCTACGCCCTGCGCGGAGCTCGGCCTTCGGCCTCGGCCTGCGGCCTCGCCTCACCACTCCTTGTATGGCGGCCATCTTGGAAAATGGTGGAATCGAAAAACTGACCCGATATTCGGAATCTTCGTCCCCCAAACCCCCCAAATACCGATTTTCGTCCGGATCGGAGCAACTTCATTTCCGGCCGCCATCTTGGATCCGCCATCTTGAAAAAAAATATTGACAGCCACCTGCCCCTCACCCCACTGTAAAACATTTGTTCGAGCACACCCCACTTATGTCAAACGGTTCCGGAGATACAGCAATAATCATTTTGTATAGCGGCCATCTTGTTTTTGAGAAAATCGAAAAAATGACGTCACCGGTAGAATTCGACCAGGGTGTGGGTCGACCTTAGTTC
The DNA here is from genome assembly GCA_949987775.1 of Aproaerema taeniolella. Lineage (NCBI taxonomy): Eukaryota > Metazoa > Arthropoda > Insecta > Lepidoptera > Gelechiidae > Aproaerema > Aproaerema taeniolella. The sequence continues at coordinate 18,288,141 of OX465244.1, read as the reverse complement.
GAGCGCCACCACTCCATCTGCAACGGTTCGCCCGGGAAGGTGGGTCACCACCCGATGAGAAGGTGGATTCGAGGATCTCGAGGTTTTCCCGTACCCTCCTCACCACCCTCTCCACACTTCGCCTCACCTTTAGAATCTAAACTTGTATGGCGGCCATCTTGGATTTGGGGGGGGGGACGCTCCGGGCTACGCCCTGCGCGGAGCTCGGCCTTCGGCCTCACCTTTTACGCAGCTCGCCTCGGCCTACGGCCTCGTTTCGCGGCGTGGCGTCGTGGTTCGCCTCGGCCTGCGGCCTCGCCTCACCACTCCTTGTATGGCGGCCATCTTGGAAAATGGTGGAATCGAAAAACTGACCCGATATTCGGAATCTTCGTCCCCCAAACCCCCCAAATACCGATTTTCGTCCGGATCGGAGCAACTTCATTTCCGGCCGCCATCTTGGATCCGCCATCTTGAAAAAAAATATTGACAGCCACCTGCCCCTCACCCCGCTGTAAAACATTTGTTCGAGCACACCCCACTTATGTCAAACGGTTCCGGAGATACAGCAATAATCATTTTGTATGGCGGCCATCTTGTTTTTGAGAAAATCGAAAAAATGACGTCACCGGTAGAATTCGACCAGGGTGTGGGTCGACCTTAGTTCGAGCGCCACCACTCCATCTGCAACGGTTCGCCCGGGAAGGTGGGTCACCACCCGATGAGAAGGTGGATTCGAGGATCTCGAGGTTTTCCCGTACCCTCTTCACCACCCTCTCCACACTTCCCATACAAAGTTTTCACCTCCCGCCGCTCCATCTGGGAGAACAATTCTGTCACCCAGTCAGTCAGTCAGTCAATCAGTGAGTGGTATTGTAGCTTTATATAATATAACTAGGTTTCGCGTGGTGCGCGACCTGCTAAAGCAGGTCGCGAGGCGGTTGTGCCTTTTTTATAAATTTAAAAAAGTTTTTAATTTTTTTTTGTTTTTCACGGCCGCCATTTTGGATTGAACCCAAAAAACGACACCCATGACGATATTTTGCAAAAAATTTAAGTCCGCCATCTTGGATTTCAAAACGTATGTCATTTTCGGAATCAGCACCCCCGAATACCTATTAAACGACACCCATGTCGGTATGATGGCGGTCGGCTGGTAATATGCTTGGTGACGCTTCGGGCTTCGCCCTACGCGGAGCTCGGCCTTCGGCCTCGCCCTATACGCAGCTCGCCTCGGCCTACGGCCTCGGCTCGCGCGTTCGGCTCGGTCTGCGACCTCGCCTCACCTTAAAAATCTAAACTTGTATGGCGGCCATCTTTGATTGGGGGGGGACAGCTCCGGGCTTCGCCCTACGCGGAGTTCGGCCTTCGCCCTCACCCTATACGTGGCTCGCCTCGGCCTTCGGCTTCGCCTCGCGCGTTCGGCTCGGTCTGCGACCTCGCCTCACCTTAAAAATCTAAACTTGTATGGCGGCCATCTTTGATTGGGGGGGGGGACGCTCCGGGCTTCGCCCTACGCGGAGTTCGGCCTTCGGCCTCACCCTATACGCGGCTCGCCTCGGCCTTCGGCCTCGTCTCGCGCGTTCGGCTCGGTCTTCGACCTCGCCTCACCTTTAGAATCTAAACTTGTATGGCGGCCATCTTGGATTTGGGGGGGGGACGCTCCGGGCTATGCCCTGCGCGGAGCTCGGCCTTCGGCCTCGCCTTTTACGCAGCTCGCCTCGGCCTACGGCCTCGCCTCGCGGAGTGGCGTCGTGGTTCGGCTCGGCCTGCGGCCTCGCCTCACCACTCCTTGTATGGCGGCCATCTTGGAAAATGGTGGAATCGAAAAACTGACGTCAAAAAACGTCCCCCAAACCCCCCAGATACCGATTTTCGTCAGGATCGGAGCAACTTTATTTCCGGCCGCCATCTTGGATCCGCCATCTTGAAAAAAAAATTTGACAGCCACCTGCCCCTCACCCCCGTGTAAAATATTTGTTCGAGCACACCCCACTTATGTCAAACGGTTCCGGAGATACAGCAATAATCATTTTGTATGGCGGCCATCTTGTTTTTGCGAAAATCGAAAAAATGACGTCACCGGTAGAATTCGACCAGGGTGTGGGTCGACCTTAGTTCGAGCGCCACCGCTCCATCTGCAACGGTTCGCCTGGGAAGGTGGGTCGCCACCCGATGAGAAGGTGGATCCGAGGATCTCGAGGTTTTCCCGTACCCTCCGCACCACCCTCTTCACACCCCCCATACAAAGTTTTCACCTCCCGCCGCTCCATCTGGGAGAACAATTCTGTCACCCAGTCAGTCAGTCAGTCAATCAGTGAGTGGTATTGTAGCTTTATATAATATAATAACTAGGTTTCGCGTGGTGCGCGACCTGCTAAAGCAGGCCGCGAGGCGGTTGTGCTACCCTATTTGTAGGGTCAAAAAGGCGTTCATAAATTTTTTGGTTTGTCACGACCGCCATCTTTGATTTCAAAATGGATGTCAGTTTCGTAATCAGCACCCCCGAAAACCTATTAAACGACACCCATGACGGTATTTTCCAAAAAACCCATGTCCGCCATCTTGGATTTCAAAATAGATGTCATTTTCGCAATCAGCACCCCAGAAAACGCATTAAACGACATCCATGACGGTTTTTTACAAAAAATTCATGTCCGCCATCTTGGATTTCAAAATGGATGTCATTTTCGGAATCAGCACCCCCGAAAACCTATTAAACGACACCCATGTCGGCATGCCCGAAAATTTCATATCCGCCATCTTGGATTTTTGGTGGGGAGAATCGAGACGCTCCGGGCTTCGCCCTTCGCGTCACGATTCCCCCAACTAAAATCCAAGATGGCGGATATGAAATTTTCGGATTGCGGTCGGCCGGTAAGATGCTTGGTGACGCTTCGGGCTTCGCCCTACGCGGAGCTCGGCCTTCGGCCTCGCCCTATACGCAGCTAAGCTCGGCCTTCGGCCTCGCCTCGCGCGTTCGGCTCGGTCTACGACCTCGCCTCACCTTTAGATTCTAAACTTCAATGGCGGCCATCTTGGATTGGGGGGGGGGGACGCTCCGGGCTTCGACCTACGCGGAGCTCGGCCTTCGGCCTCGCCTTATACGCAGCTCGCCTCGGCCTGCGGCCTCGCCTCGCGGCACGTCGTGGTTCGGCTCGGCCTTCGGCCTCGCCTCACCACTCCTTGTATGGCGGCCATCTTGGAAAATGGCGATATCAAAAATTTTATTAGATATTCGGATTGAGCGACCCCAAAAACCCCTGGATACCGAATTTGGTCCGAATCGGAGGATATACAAAAATCTCGTTTTTGTATGACGGCCATTTTGTTTTTTTAAAAATCGAAAAAATTTTGTCACCGGTAGACTTCGACCAGGGTGTGGGTCGACCTTTGTTCGAGCACCACCGGTCCAAGTCCAACGGTTCGCCCGGGAAGGTGGGTCGCGACCTGATGAGGAGGAGAATCCGAAGATGTCGAGGTTTTTCCATACTCGACGGAAAATTCTGACCACACCTCTCATACATCATTTTCACCTCCCGACCCTCCTTCTGGGAGAACAATTATGTCAATCAGTCAGTCAGTCAGTGGTAATGTAGCTTTATATAGTATAAATAATAATAATAAAATAATAATATAATATAATGGTAATAATATAATAATATAAAATAATAAAATAATAATAATATATAATAATAATAATATAAAATAAATAATTAAAACTTTTTCATACTTCTGCCCAATTAGATTACAAAATCCAATTTATTTTACCTTATTATAGCTTTTTTCCTGGTCCAAATGGAAAACAAAATGCATTTCCGAATGAATTTTATCGTAATGTCATAGGCAAAGAGGTTCGAACATTTTTGTATGAAGCCTGGCTTGCCTAAAGTTGCAAGTACATACAAGTATATAAAAAGTCGCGTTTTAATGTACAAGTATGAGACATATGCCAATCGACAGAGAAAATAATTACAAACAACAAATACTGATTGACAAAATGTCGTAAGTGATATACTTTCTGAGTAATTTTAGTTTGAAAATGTAAAATATAATTAAAAGAAAATCATTATTTAAATTGATTTAAAAGTCCATTGTCATCATTTTAAAGCATCCCGCGTCACGACTAGAATTAAATTGGATTCTCGAAATACTAAATGCAAAAAAGGATTCTCGTATAATAGGATAAAATGCAAAAAATATGTAAAATATGTTGTAGGTGAAATCAATATGGAACAAAATCCTCACAAGCCTAAGTCATCCATCAGTACTTAAAAAATACCATAGAATTAATACGGTGCGAAGAGATGCGGCTCGTGATAAGTGTCACGAGCTGCATCTCTTCCCGTCCCCCTCTTCACCACTGTCTATGAACCACAGTGCTGTTTACCGCGCTAGGAGGGAGCATGAGAGAAGCTTTGGATGGTGTCACGATTTTTAGGCTTCTGTACGCATGCTGTCACGGTCCTTTTAATAAATAATTAATGAGACAGCATGCGTAGAGAAGCTTTGTCACCGCGCTTATGTTAGACGGGCAGGTCAAGTCAGTCAGTTTGTCACCGTGACTTGCACCGTGCACAAGCGTTCTCATTGCTGTAGAAGAATTTAAGTTGTTATCTTTTGTGAAGTTTTTGTTGTTGATATTTTTGTTATTTCTTGACTGTTAACATTAGCTGTTTTATCTATTATTATTGACATTTACGCGATGTCGAGAAACTTAGGCCTGCCAGTGTTGCAGTGTTTCTTCTGTGGAATGAGTACTGCTCGCCCTATTGTACGCCGTCCGCGATCACAAATATGATGTTATGAGCTTTGTGAGGGATATCTAAACCATCACCCTTATGTCCAAGAGTATGCCAACTATATATTCTGCGGTAAACCTCATAAGCCCTGGTGTCGAAGTTATTGACCCGGTAAAGACCTTCGCAGTGGCTCATGTACCGACTACTATCGCAGATACTACTATCAAACCGGCGCCTTCCGTAGCATGGAATCATCTTTCTTTCGGACAATCAGGTGATTCCCTTGCGGCCTGGTATCCCCATCGTTTACCTCCACCAGTGGGGCCACAAGGATAATTTAGTCTTGATATCCTGTAGTGGATCAGGGGGGACAAGAGGACTTATCAGTACTTATTTCTCCACTCATTATGTTGAAGTACTAGCCACTTCTTAGTTCTTTTGCTGTCATTGATACGAAGTCAAAATCAAAAGTCAGTGTCCTAACCAAACTGAAGCAAGTCTCAAAATCATAAAGTGATGTTTGTTCTGATCCCGGAACCTTCTCGATGGCCGCGCGTGGTGGCGTGGGAAATGGCGTAAGAGCGGCGTACCAGCGGCGCGAGAAGCGGTCTTCGAGGGGCAGTTCCAGTCGAGCAATGTCTCTGTATTTAAGTTAACGTATTGACTTTCAACCTTATTTTTAACACTAGACTGTAAGCTCGTCAAACCGTAGAAGGTCTAGCTAGGGTAAGATTGTAGTCAAGGCACACCAATGAGTATGAGTTGCTTTTTTATTGATAAAGATCACGGTGACAGTGAGTGACAAAATGACTGGTAAAGAACAACCCTGTGGTTGGTCCCTTCTTTTCACCCTGCACCCTTCGCGCCGCATTAACGTGGTATTTTTCTTGATGGATAACCCAGGCTTGTAATAAATTAGTAGATTTTGGATTTTGATTAATGTGGATTTCACCAAAAACATATTTTACATAAGTATATTTTTTTTTCATTTCCTATTATTTTAGTATAACAGGAATTCAATTTAATGCTAGTCGTGGCGCGGGATGCCTTAAAATGAGAATAATGGACTTTTAAATCAGTTTAAATAATGATTTTCTTTGAATTATATTTTACATTTTCAAACTGTAATTACTCAGAAAGTATATCACTTACAACATTTTGTCAATCAGTATTTGTTGTTTATAATTGTTTTCTCTGTCGATTGGCATATGTTTCATATATGTACATTAAAACGCGACTTTTTATGTACTTGTATGTACTTGCAACTTGAGGCATGCCACAGAGGTTCGATGCTCTTTGGAGTGAGCTTAAAGACTATTAACATTTCTCTTACAGAGCGTTGACCACACATACATGTCCCAATCACTATCCTGCTTAGAAATGACTGCAAAAAACGACTACGATAAGATATTTTTCGATTACTCAACTCGTGAGGAAGAGGAGCAATGGCCCCAGCAGTACATAGCCATCACAAGCGCTGATGCTGTCAAGAACGAACAGTACGATGTAGCCCAGGTGGTGCGAGATAACATTAATTTGGATATAGAAGAGCATATGTTGGAGGGTGAGACATTTTGATAAATATATGTATATTACTTTTTAACCCCTGACAAAAAAGAGGAGTGTGTGTGTATTTGTATGGCTGTGTATCTTCGTCTGTCTGTGGCATCCGCCCTAAACGAATAGACCGATTTCGATGCGTTTTTTTTTGTTTGAAAGCTGACGTAATCGAGATGGTTCGTAGCTAAATGTGATTAAAATTAGTTCAGCCGTTTAACCTTTTCACGGCCAAAGTCTGATATATCAGACGTTTAAGTTTCGTGCCCTCGCCGCCAAAGTCTGATATATCAGACACAATTTTTTTTACTTTAATATCGTTCGCCGTACGCCACGACATTAATTTACTTTTTAAATTTTTTTGATATCGTGTCGTGTGGTGGGCGTTTTTCTTGGCGCTAAAAGGGTTAAAAGTTATAAGCAATTGAATGCCGGGGTTGATACCTTGTTTTTTTATAATAGAGTTATTGTTTTGTGTGTTTATCGGGCCTTTTCCGCATTTAGCCTCTTTATCGTGTAGGTATAGGCGGGTTACTCACACACCTGCCATAGGGGCAATCTAGTATGTAAAGTGGAGATGACCCTTAATGTATATTGGCAAGCAGGGGAAAATCGTCTCTGCAGCGCAGGGAAACAGGGGCACCTATTCATACTAGGAATAGGAATAAGCCTTATTCATACTAAACACCACCGAAAGCCCCCTCTACAGGGGCTGCCTAGAGGCTGATGAAACAGTCGCCCATGTGACCCTGGACTGCTTGGGAGTGGCTGGACACCGGGCAAAAATCCTCGCATCGCTCCGCGAAGCCTGCGAAATCCCCAAGAGGATTCTGAGCTTCTGGGTGGAGCTAAGATTACTGGAGTAGCCACTGACCCACACGCATAATAGGCCATATAAGAGCCTAAATGCGGAAATGGAACAGTTTCATTAATCACTAAGGACAGCAGCGGCGCGACGCCACCGTTGGTTCCTAGATTATCCCTACCGCCCTGCACGTTGCCGCGTGTGTAGCGCGATCTGGGCAAATTGGGCAATTTCTCAGTTGCTTGGTAACTGTCAGACGGAGCGCACGCATGGCGCGCGTATTTTGATTGAGATGGCGACAGATTCTTCTTTCTGTAGCCGATGAAAGAGTCAAGGCTATTACAATCTTTTGATTTTGAGAAAATATTGGGGCCATTCTAAACGCGTGTGTTTAGTTAAATTTTAACCAGAAGACTGACTAGCAGGCAATTGTGTAGAGAGAACTCCGATATTGCTGCGACAGCCTTGCTCTGTAGGCTATTCTGTAATTTTGCTTTACATTGTTTATGAAAGTTCTGCTCGTTCCAGAACAGACACTAGTTGTTCCAGAACAGCCTCTATTACTCGTTCCGGAACGGTATATTATTTGTTCCAGAACGGTCTGTTACATTAGCTAGTTTTTTATTAGGGTCTTTCTAGACTCTTGGCACTAAAGCCCCTTGTTAGTATAGACGTTGCCTTAGTGTTGCCCTTTGGATTTATAATGTTAATCTTCTTCTTCTTAATCGTGTAGGTATAGTCAAGTGTGTGGTGAACGTAGCTAACCCTGGTGTCAGAGTTCTTAAACCGCAAAATGGCCTCTGAATGAGGGCTATCGCGTATGAATTCGCCGCTAGGGGCGCTGGTGTAGCGTGAGGTCTCTGGGCTACAATCTTCTTAATATATAAAACAAAGTCGGGTTTGTTCTAACACTTATAACTCGAGAACGGCTGAACATATTTTGATAAAATTTGGTGTGAAAGTAGCTGACACCCTATATTAACACATAGGCTACCTAATTTTCCCAAGTTTTTACGGGAACGAAGTCCCGGGCGGAAAGCTTGTCTTAATATATACTTAAAACAAAGTCGGGTTGGTTTCAACACTTATATTATTCGAGAATGGCTGGACCGATTTTGATAAAATTCGGTAAGGAGGTAGTTGACACCTTGAATTAGCATAGGCTACATAATTTTCCCGAATTCCCACGGGAACGAAGTCCCGGGTGGAAAGCTAGTATGATGATAAATGCATATTTAGTGGCTCTAGTGACATGTACATTGTACACAAAATAATTTGCTTATCTATAGAGGCCAAGTCCACTCTGAAAACGCGAAAGCATTATTTATCATAATAGCTTCTCACCCGCGGCTCCACCCGCGTGGACTACAGGTTATATCGTCCCCAACTGTAGGTTAAAATGTAGCCTATGTCCTTTCCCAGGCTCTAATCTATCTCAGTACTAAATTTCATCAAAATCGGTTCAGTAGTTTAGGCGTGAAAGACGGACAGACAGAGTTACTTTCGCATTTATAATATTAAAGTAAGGATTTACACTATATGTATATATTCCATTTAATATGGCTTCGGGGCTGAAGGTTATGGGTTTAATTCTCACCAAGAACAAACATGTGATGAACATAGATGTTTGTTCTGTGTGTTTTTTGTGTCTGTGTGTATTTATGTATTGTGTATAACTCTCTGATAATGTTTTGTTTTGAAGGGACATAGTTGACCCTGCGAATCGCTACCAACCACTGCTTTGAGACAGTTTCATCTTTCGGAAACTTATGTCCGCCTTATTTTTGAGCAAAACGGGACTGCGCAACACTGCGGCATTGCCAGTACGGTTAACTCTACGGTCAAATTGTATTAAATATGATTTAAATGTAAATTTTTGTTTTGGTGCCCGTAATTAACAACCTTTGACAGCCATACTTTAGGACCTCACTCTACAGTGGCGCCACCTAGTGAGAGAAAAAACGATAGTCCTCATTGGTTTTAACGACAGTAGTCTATCGATGACAGCCGGGACCGAGAGCTTAACGTGCCCTCCGAAGCACGGAAACGCTCGTGATAAATTGCCAATGTGGTCACCCATCAGGTTCCCTCTGTACGTTGCTTAACCTCACTGATCCGTTGAGATCAGCGAGCGCCACTGGGCTACGAGCGCTTCACAATTTATAGTTAAAATGTTTTCAGTTCCAGAAATAGTTCTGGAGCACCCGGTGACGGGTGTGATGTCGCATGTAGTTGTGGGCACGGACGCGCTCGTCACACACCCCGGTAACTTCACGCACGTCGTTAAGGGGGAGGTAGAGATGCCTACATTCACTGTCAGGTAATTTCAGGAGCTAAAACAAGAAAAATATGTAACATACTAGCTTTTCTCCCGGGACTTCGTTCCGGTGGGAATTTGGGAAATTATGTAGCCTATGTAGTAGAGTAGGTTGTCAGCTAACTCCATATTCAAACGATTGGATCAATTTTGAATTTTATCATAATTGAGCAATTTTGAATTTCCACAAGTTTGAGCTTGAAAGAGTAACAAACCGACACATTCATACATCTTCACAAACGCATTTATAATATTAGTAGGATTTCTTTACTGGCCTAATAACCGTAAAAGTATTACATGTGTATGCCCTCTGAGGGACCAAGTCGGGAAATGTGGTTTTGAGTTCATACACTTTCAGCAGGTCTCTTAAAAGAAATGTAGGCGAAGGGAAAAATTTGTAGTTGTTATAGGTAGGACGCTTACAACTCACTGAATGTGGTCCCTCACACGAGCACTGTGGGGTGTCATATTACTGAATCTGGGCAACATGAACGATCATGATGAATGGCAATATTTAGCAGGTAATTTGTAGGGCTGCATACATAAATAAAAGCTCTTGTTAATTAATAAACACAAAGTAAATCCAATGAGTTTGTGGACCCTCAGTTCGCACGGTCTCAAAAATTTACTTTGATGCTACAAAATATTTCGTTAAGTTATATTTATGAGACATGTTTTAAGATTCAGCACATATTTTGTAGATTCTACCCTGTGAATATTAGAGCGTTAATTATCTGCTCTTAAAAATTACCAGCCTTTAATTGTGGCCCCTCACACCGCACGCTTCATAAACTTTGATTAAATGTAGACAATTATGAGCAGTCTTTAAAAAAAAACACATATTACAGAAAAATGTAGTTATTTTGTAGATTCACCTGATACAAAAAAAAACGTAAATTATTTACTTTTCTTGGAAAAACAACGACGTATATATTTCTCTAAACAAATACGCACTAGAGTAACCACACATTGACATATTTTACGGAAAGAGTTTATTTAAATAAAAAAACAAATCGCATTTTACTGATATGTTTATGTAATCCAAAAAAAATACATTTAGGTATTTTAACTTAAAAAAACAAACTTATCTAAAATGGAACAAACTAGGCAACTGAACTGATAACAGAAATAAAGTACTTAATTAGAAATAAAGTAAATAAAAAAATTTTAGTACTTACTATGCCTCTCTATAATCGTTAAACTATCTCTCTGCAAAAACTCACGTCGTTATATTGCTCCGTTTCGAAGTGAGGACAAACAAATAAATAGTTTTTGTAGGTATTTATATTAGTTTTTTTTTAAACTTTACACACTCAAAGGACCTCGCTAAGGTTTTCCCTCGTGTCGTGGGTCCTTAGAACATACATAAAGACTGACACAAAAACCCATGACCTTAGTGTAGAGGATTAGAATTGTATTTTGTTTGTTTGTGTGTGTATCAAACTGCGGTCATGATATATTACGTATGTAACGATCTGTGAAAAATGCTGAACTGTGTACCTACGAGGCGTATAAAGAACTAAACGAAGAGATTTTTTATAGATATCAAGAATTTATTGTATTAAATATTTTAGAAATGACAACCTAAAAAATATAAAACTAAAATTAAAACTATCTATACCTACTTATTGTAAAATAAAAAGAAACTAAATAATATACATATTTACAAACACAGCCCACCCCTGATCGTTCCCGGCGCAAGGTGCCCATGACACTTGCTGCGGACAGCCTTTGCGCCAGAAAAAACCCGGAGCGGGGGGCGCCTGCATCCATTCTCCCTCAGGCGACGGCCAACCTCTGCAATGAATTTCTTGGTCGCCTTGCCCCAGCAGCCCGTTGTTTCAACAGCAAGCGGAACAAATATGTAATGCTGCTCGAGTGCACTATATTTGTCCCGCTTCCATTTAGCTGCGGTTTCGGCAGCAGCAGCCACCCTCGTCGTGCGGCCAAGATGTGATGCGGCAAATGTAGAGACGCATGTGGCGTCCCATTATCTTTATATAAAACTAGCTTTCCGTCCGGGACTTCATTCGGGAAGTCCCGGACGGAAAGCGGACGGAAAGACCCGTGGGAATTCGGGAAAATCATGTACCCTATGTCCATCCCGGATAATGTAGGATTCTAATCTAATGGTGTAAGAAATTTTCAAATCGGTCCAGTAGTTACGGAGCCTATTCAATGCAAACAAACAATCAAATCTTTCCTCTTTATAATATTAGTACAAAGAGTGTGCCGCCACAGGTTTCCGTTATTAGGTAATCAATCTCGTTAAAAAAACGTTTGCAAAAAAGCAAACAATTGGACCACCACACCATTCAATTTTGCAAGCTGTCACTAATAATAATCTAAACCACAGAATACTTATATAATAGTACCTTACGGTACAGAAACACTCTCGAGTTTAGCTCTATGATAAACGCAAGCGTCCGGTCACCGGACTAGTCTCAACAGGCTGGCACTCGCTCGACTTGTCGCACACGCAGCGCACGCATCCGCGAAACAAAAGTAAACTGTTAGGGTGGGTTGTACCTACCATCTTACTTTAACAATAACAAACGCCAAAATTTCAGTTAAAGTATCAGTTAGGCCAAAAATGAGTTGCACCAATTTGTTAAATAACGTCATAACTTTAACCATAACCGTAACTGCTCACTTTTCGCTGGTTAGTGTTAAAGTTAGTGTTAAGTTAACCGTCCAATTGACAAACGCGTTGAATATAACCTCTAAACATCATGTCCCTGCTCCAAGAAATACTCGTGGAAACCAGTTCAGTCAGTGTAAATAGAAAAAGAAAAGTATACTTACCTATACTTCGTTTTTTTTCGTATTAGAAATTATGTAAACAAAGCAGCAGGGGTAGTAAATATTTTCTTACAAACAGAAAAACTATGATAAAATAAAGAGTTGAAATGAAACAATTGGAAGGCCTAAACTATGCCACCAATAATATATTTTTGTTTTACTCTACAACAATGAGTTTGTCATAACGCCGAGTAGTTCTTTGTTCTCTTAAGTACTCTTACTAGGTTGACTGGAAGAAATCCCCACGTGGGATAAGTCCGCCTTTGTAAACTTCCTATTACTGTAAACGTATTATTATTGTACAATAAAGAATAAATACATACATACATACATGACTGATAATAATTGCTCTGAATAAGAAACGGAGAGCAAGTTGAAACTATTTTAGATATAGATCTTGCAAAACGAAATAGATTTAATTTAAATATTTAAAAACCTCCTTTCTGAGTAAGGCGGTAAGACGGAGGTTGATGAAATGTCTGGTTTTGTCTCAGTTGGATTATGTGATACAGTGTATGATCCGTGCCTAAACCAAAAGCTGAAAAACAAGTGCTGACAGTGCAAAACTCGTCTATCAGATTTTGTTACAACGTCTCCAAACGATCCCATCACAATCTTCTTAAATACTTACAACATACTAAATACGAAAAATAGAAGGACGTTGTAGTTTAATTTTCAAACTAAAGAAACTTGAGATCCCTGCCTAATTAGCTAGAAAACTTAAATAGACTAGCGCAGGCCCAGGTAAAAAGAAGTAGTAAGAACGATTTCCTAAGTTGGTTTTACTGCACTCTCATAATATCACGGGATATTCAAAGTTCCCAGCATCTTCAGGGTACTGACGGCAGTAATCTGATACTTAATCGGAATCATCGCGATCGGAGTCCGAATCGCCGCTCTCTGGATATACAATATATGTAATCTTTTTTTTGCGCTTACTTTTAGCGCCCATCACGCAAACTTAAGTTATATTATAATAATAATCCAAAACTTTTTACAATAGAGAAAAAATGTTCACCAAAGCTGACATCAATGAAAAAAAATCAATAAAACAGTATTTAAAAGTAAAACAACTATAAAATTAAAAAAATAAGAAAACTTATTGTCTGTTGTTATATATTTCAGTAACTACTTAATTAAACATAATTACTGCATAATTTGGTCTTTCATTATCATTTTATCCCTATCTTTATTATTATTTTACAGGTACATACCTAGGCATTTCATATTAATTAAGTACCAATCTCGGTTGTCTAGCTAACTCCTAGACTATTGCCCGTTTGGAAATCGTATCAACATGTGTCGCCATCCGTCTCGCTTCGCGTGTACCTATTTCACAAATAAAGTAGTACCTCTGACAGCCCTAGCAGATTGAAGCGAGACGACAGACAATTATTGTACAGTCAACAGCACATCAGGTTACCACAAACTGTCTAATGTCCCTAATGGATAGTAAACTCTAATGCTTGGAGATAAAATTGAAAATAGATTGAAGAAATTTGACAGTTTTGGATAGCATGATGTGCCGTTGTCCCTGTACTATGAACGCTTTTATACGCAATGCAAAAGGTTGAAATTAGGTTGTTTTCCAGAATAGTAGCTCGTAGATATCTCGGGGATTTTGCGCCGCTTGTATGGAAGTGAGAGATGCCTGTCTAAACTAACAAATAATATGAAACTGACAACTGTATTACCCTTATTTCAGCAAAAGATTTGTTTTTTTAAAATAAATAAATCCAACAAAAAAATAATTACTTACTTCACAATTTTTTTTTTCAGCCAAATAACAACCGAACTGAAACCCAAGATAGAAACGGACAAGTTGAAACCGGGCTTTGTTACTGAATACATGTCTCAAGACGAAATGATGTCGAACAGGTAATGTCAAGTCAAAAATAACAGTGTTATCATTAATTTTTTGCTTAGATCAAAAAGTGTTATTGCACTGTTTTTTTTTTAAATTTAGATATAAACGTACCACAGAGGTTTTATGTCTCCTATTAATGATAGTATAAAATGAATGCATTAGATCGAACTGGCTGTAAATAAAAATCGGCTGAATAAAACCTACTTGGTGAAGAAAAAAAAACAAATGGCGCGCATTCTGTACGATTCGATTGTTAAACTTTAATAAGTTTGTACTTCATATTTAGCAAGAAAAGTTTTAATAATGGAAAAAGTATAAAAGCAGCTGCAAATAAAATTAATAATTAAACCTTTTGCCACAAAAATCACGGAATAAATATTTTTGAACAGATATATTTTATAACGATAGGGTAGATTGGTACTTGAAAGAATAGTACATTATGATACAAGTGTGCTAAGTTGGATATTACATTAGAGGCTTCGGCTCGGGCTCAACTGAGCCGAGAATGTAATATCCAATGCGCACGCGTGTCATACGACGTTTTTCAACACATTTTCGTGGAAAGAAATAAATATAAACTTTCCTTTGATATTGGCGGCAACAAGCTATCACTTGCATGTTGCGCCTCGGGAAGTATTTCTGGCGGTGTACCCACGTAGGTTACCTCTTCTGCACTTGAAGAAGACATTTTTTGTGTTTTATTTCTGACAATAATCACAATCTGATAAATACAAAATGTCGTTTGTGAAAACCAAGTGAAAAAATCTAAAGAAAGGTGCGATTATTGTTTTCTTTTTTCACATTGACAAGTATGCCATACAGCCAAATAATAAAAATACTGAACTATAGATTTTCACCGTTTTAGCATTAATAAATGATAATTCTGTTAAATTTAAATAATTTAGTGGAATTATATTTTTATTTACAATAGTTTAATATTTACTTACACTTAATTTTAATTAAAAAATAAGATCTGATCTCTTTGCTGAAATTTAGAAGAAAAAAACCATTACGTACTAGTGTTTTATTTTTATTACTCACGGGCGGGGTAAAACATATCATTATGAACCTTAAAACAATGATATAAAACCTACTTTATGAGCAAATGTGTTGAAAAAATAGATTACGCACCTTACTATAGAGAGCATTGGCGTATCTAGGGTTATATTCTAGGGGGGGCCACGGGCCTGGCGAAAATTAAATGTACTCTAGCTTAATACGCTGAGTATTTAAAAGTAACTAATACTGTATTATAGTATGTAACAATAAGTAAGTAAGTAGATTTCTCAGCTGTAGATATTTTTTTAAATGATTTTTGTGTGAAGTTATCAGTATTTTGGCATCAATTATAGAATTTCGAATTGGTAGCCCAATATCCTGGGGTGGGCCCTAGACCATACTGGGGTGGGCACGGCCCACCCGGCCCCCCCTCTATATACGCCTATGATAGAGAGTAATTCATGCACTCGTGTTAATTTTGTATTAATAACTCGCTTTGCGATCGGTGCAACAATCTACTATAGACGTAGACACATTTATATTTGTTACTTCAACACACTTTACAGGGCAGCTATGTTATGAGTTTCGAAGTTATAACAATAGTAGAAGTAGAAAATAGACGTGTGCTGCAGTGACAAAAAAATTGCTCTATCTCAGCATTGTGCTCTACCTTCAGGGAAGAGCTTTAGTATTCTTTATTTCATAGAACATTTAGGATGTTACTTAAAATAATAAGAAGTAAAATTAAATTAGTGTTTTTAACGCAAAGGTGCAGTCTTCCTCAGAGAAGAATAGGCAAAAAACTCCGATGGGGTTCTTTATTTTTCGCTTTTTTAATTTTTTTCTAAAAAGTTTATTTATTTTTCCATTTTTAATGTAAATAGTAGAAAGTACTTACATAAAAACATTGTGCCTGTTCAATTCTAACGTTTCCCTCGATTTACTTACCTCAAATAATCAGACCTCGACTTAGTGACAATGAGACCCACCTCCGAAAAAAAACAATAATTTTTAAAATAGGCCTCGAATGGCGGAGAAATCGTAAAACATGCATAAAAAACACTGTAAAAAAGGCTGGTGTTAAAGAGCCTATCAGAAAAGCACTTATTTTACTTCCAATAAATTCGAAATACCTGCCAAAAAGGATAAATGCTCTCCAAAATGTGTTTCCTGAAGTGTTGTAGAAATGAAGCTAATTTTCTTTTTACTGCATGCCATAATAAAATATTTTTAACAAAAAATTGACCCGCCTTCAAAAAGGGTGAAATATTTTTTTAAAGCTATGTTCACGAGTAAATAGTGGTTACGGCTACAACAGTAAATAGGTAAATTCATAGCGGAATATGGTAAATAGAGGGATATTTTTTTTGACGTCTGCGCCGAACAATTACTCGCATGGCATAACTATCTTAAATTTTATACTGCCAAAAAAAGCTTGTGCGAATACTTATTTCATTATTTACCATATTCCGCTATGAATTCACCTATTTACTGTTTTAGCCACAACCACTACTTACTCGTGAACATAGCTTTAAAAAATTATTTCACCCTTTTTGAAGGCGGGTCAATTTTTTGTTAAAAATATTTTATTTTATTCTTTTTCAAGGTCATCATTTATCATTCATATAATTCCCTCGTAGATTTATTATAAAGCACTGAATCACTCGAGATTAAAGAGCGATATAGTGATTAATTACTTTCACCCCACGGAAAGATTCGAGGTGGTGATATTCATAACCAGTCGCAAGATGGCAAGAAAGATACGGGGTAGTACAATTCTCAAACCGATCGCCAGATGGCATGAAAGATATGGGGTGATGGGTGATATTATCATCCGATCACGAGACGGCAGGAAAGATGTGTGGTGGTAATATACTCTACCGGTCACTAAACGGTAGAGCCCCAGGACACAAAGGAGCTCAACCGGGACAGTAGGTGTCACAGGCTCAGATGGAGTGGGAGGTGAAGCTTTAGTAACTGATGAGTCACCATCAGCAATGTAGGCCGGTTTAACACGGTCTAAGCTGACCGTAACCGTTCTTTCACCAATTTTTAGTGTGATGGTCTTGTCTTGTCTCGAGACGACCTTATGCGGCCCTGTATAAGGCGGCTTTAAGGACGTTCGACGTTGAGTAACATAGGCTACATAATTTTCACGAATTCCCACGGAAACGAAGTCCCGAGCGGGATGCTAGTCATTCATATAACTCCCTCGTAGATTTATTATAAATCACTCGAGATTAAAGAGCGATATAGTGATCAATTACTTTCACCCCACGGAAAAATATGAGGTGGTAATATTCATAACCAGTCGCAACATGGCAAGAAAGATACGGGGTAGTACAATTCTCAAACCGATCGCCAGATGGCATGAAAGATATGGGGTGATGGGTGATATTATCATCCGATCACGAGACGGCAGGAAAGATGTGTGGTGGTAATATACTCTACCGGTCACTAAACGGTAGAGCCCCAGGACACAAAGGAGCTCCAAAAAACAACTTAAAAGTCTCCGGGAACAACTACGTTTTTGCTTCGTTTACATTGATGACCTATTATCATCCACATATATGACCGTAAATTTCATTTTATTTTTATTTTAGACCTAAACTACTGAAGCGAATTCGATAAAATTTGTATGTGACCAATCAACTCAGAGACGTCAATTAAAGTTAAGTAGTAATTAAATGTCACGCTATACTTGTTTATATCAACAAGAGTGAAAGAGACAACATCAGAGTTTAACAGTACTTAACTTTAATTGACGTCTCTGAGTTTGTTATCAGTTGACTTTCATTTTAAAGGTTGATCCTTTTTTTTTTAATACCTACCTAGTACAATATTGCTTACCCTAATAAAGCTACTTTTTTATACATAAATACGGACACTCACGCCCACAGTCCCTATCGGGGTAGGCAGAGCATCAAGTAGTCATTGAACCACAAAAATATGACAAAGTAGTTAAATAAATATTTCATTCTCAATTACTGCGCAATGCGCAACACTAATGACTAAGGTATTTTATTTTTAATAAAGAATGGATAAACTTTTGATATAATCTTGCCTAGAAGACTATAAGATGAGGTCGACGATGGAACGCAGAAATGCCTATAAAGGCACAGCGAGACGGCCCTTTGCAGAGTCTACCACCGCTTTATGGGACCTTCGACCGTCATCTCAAAATGAGACAATTTGAGACGATGTTCCCCGAAGTGGTTTATTTTTATGGGGCAGGTCTTAATTATTTATTTATTATTTACCAATTATTTTAGTCGAGTTTTACGACATCCACGGAAGAGATGGGGTGGTGCTATAATCATTGGTAGAATCGTGAATAAGTAACAAAATAAATCATTGGTAGAAAAAGAAAAAAACGGCCGCCGCCGCGGTCTGTGCGCCATATAGGGAAGCTATTGTAATTATAGTTTGACAATAATATATTTTGGATTTATTTAGGTTGCATTATTTGATTACACTAAAGCAAATTAGAACTGTCGTTTGGTGTCCTTTCAGTTAAACAATATTTGGTGAGCATTTGTCCATTATGGCAAGCAAATGTAATACCTATTGATACATATGGTATATTAAATTTATTCTGACTTGTGTACATTTATTTTGGAACTTTAAATGTTTTACTTTGGGGCCCTCGATTTAGAGTGGATTTCATTTATTATTAATTGGTACTTAGTCTTAGGGTATAAAAAATATTTTGGTAAGCACTCAAATTGTACCTAAAAAAAACATACAGTCGAACTTAGAACCTTATAGAATTTGTTAGCCGGAGAAGATATTCGATAAATGGAAAATAGTTTTTTTTTAAATAATTATCATAGATATTAGACTGTAAATAAGTAAACATTGTTATAGTGCCCCAACGGGGTTCGTGTAGTTTATGTACTTCATTTTTGTAACAGCTTTGTAAAAACTCATAAAATAAATAATTTGAACCTCCTCCTTTTCGAAGTCTGTTAAAAATTACGTTTGAATTTTAGAGAAGAGGCCAAAGAAAAGGTTCAGTACGCGAGCTTAGCGTACAAATGTGAGCTGTGTATCATCGGGTTTTACACGCAACAGCAAGTTGAAGACCACTTCGTGTCTGCACATAGACAGGTGAGCTTGATGGTGCGGGATTTGAAAACTGTAAAAGGTAAGGTTAGGCTACTGGTATGATGGTGTCGTTTTGCCATGGGGTCTTATTTTGAAAGAGGTCTTACACATAGATAAAGATAACATTTATTCACTACACAAAACACAATTACAATAAGAAGAAACACTTCAATAAAGCTACAAAGTTAGTTGTGTCAGTGAATGGGTTCTGACTTAGCATGTGCTGTTGAGAGTCAACAGCGCTGACTTTCTGTCAGCACCTTGTAAAATTTTATTTCATTTACTGATTATTTTAAAATGACAAAATGATATCATTACGGGACTTAGGCCCAAGTCGATAGCATTATAGGTACAGTGGCGTTCTTTAATGGAGTCATAGTTAAACCACTTAGCGCGTTGCAATAGGGACTATGTTCCTCTGAACATAGTTCAAACGGTTTCTCACGCACACAAGCTTGTAGTCTCCTCTAAGAACATTATTTTGCTTAGTGACATCTATTGGCTCCTCGGTGAAGTTTTTGTAGGACGCATTCACCCAACATTGCACTGTCCTCCACTCACACTGCTGTTGAGTCATATCAAACAATCGGTAAAGTAAACATGACGTAGTGTATCTTTATTTTGTCAATCTTACTAGCGTTATGTATGGTCCAGCGGATAAGCACTGTCCTAGCAGGGAGAAAGATTCACAGGTTCTAATCCCAGCCGAGTAATTTCTTTTTGAAATTTATTTTTGTTTATTGAAGCATTTACCCCTCATTATTGAGGGAGGCCCGTGCCCCAGCAGTGGGGACGTATATGGGCTGATGAAGGAAGCATTAACAACTATTTTCACACATAATATTACATTAATAACAATAATATTACATTATTGTATCAGTGATAAAGTATTTGAATAAAACAAATATGAAATTCGACTAGGTTATTTTATTTCCTATTAACAAAATCAAATTTTTTTCTGCAACTTGATCACTTACAGTTTTATTAAGGTTATAGCTTAAAAATTCGTTTTCGTGAAGAAAAGAGTATTGAAGCTAAACCTCAACAAAAATTAATATTTAACTTGCACTACAAGGCAGTAGATAATATAGTTTATAATTACAAAAGAATAAGTTATAGATAAATATCACCATTTCTCACATAACAATATTTAATTAAACTTGTTAAACCTTAGAATCGATGAACTCGATTTATCTTCCGTATGAATCCATTATTTTCATACTTTTGCACC
The DNA here is from genome assembly GCA_949987775.1 of Aproaerema taeniolella. Taxonomy (NCBI): domain Eukaryota; kingdom Metazoa; phylum Arthropoda; class Insecta; order Lepidoptera; family Gelechiidae; genus Aproaerema; species Aproaerema taeniolella. The sequence continues at coordinate 18,267,735 of OX465244.1, read as the reverse complement.
ATACGCTGTGATTCATTGGTAACTCGCGAGCGTCCACTGCGCGGCCGAGATTACACGTTACCCTCACTCCGTAACGATTCACCCATCCAACACTAAAACCAAAATAACAAGATTAATATAATAAGGAACAAAAACTATGCACCACTAATAAAATGTATTACAATAGTCAGCTAACCATTTAGATCATGTTTACGTTCTCAAAATAAATTATAAATTTAAAAACAGTGTTAATATTAAGTAAACATTATAATACTCACAGTCTCATTAGCAATTTGGGATATATTATATCCTATATTGTGCAGCGCAACAATCATTGACTACGATAAAATAATTATGTACATTTGGATGTGTGGCCCTTAATCCTAGGATGAAAACTCCGAGAGATTCGCTCAGTGATGGATAAAAGACTTCATATTTGCATATTAAAATCGAATGTGACGGAATAGTTCAAGAATTATTGGCAAAAAGTATGGTCCACACCTCCAAATGCCTGCGATTCTCAGTAATGAAAATAAGATGAACCGGTTGATGGAGCCCCAATTTTATCATTAACATCTACAGTGACTCATAAAAAAATCGGTTCTGGCTATAAATCAACCCAAAAAACCTAATACTTTGGAAAATATTTACATTTATTTTTGGGCCACAGGATTACGTAGGGCCCACTTCATATCTGCAAAACCAGCAGCCCGAGATAAAAATTAACGATGCATGCTGTACATATCATATGTGATAGAGTTCACATTTCCTCCCAAAAACTCTAAAAATAATAGTCTACAAATCCTCCCTAAAATCCCCCTTAAGGCGATTAGATCCCTCAATTTCCGAATATTGAGCATTTTGTAAAGCTTACTTCTCATTTATGACTGGCCAGGGAAAGTTGAAAAAAAAATATGTGAAACATCTGTTCAAGGACTACATGTGGAGCGTCAGTTTTTTTTTACGTCTTTGTATTGTATTTAAAAAAAACCGGCCAAGAGCGTGTCGGGCCACGCGCACTGTAGGGTTCCGTAGAACTACGGAAAAAAAAAACCATTGCCTTTTCACGTGTATGGGAAACACCCGTAAAAATTTTTTTTTCAAAATTTTATATTTTAGATCTGTTGGCGCAATCAATATCCATGACCATGCCAAATTTCAGCTCTGTAGTACCAAGGATCTTATATTAGAAAATATATTCTTATTAATCCCAACAGTGTTTGGCACATGGTCGACTATTACTCGCAAACTTGAAGGACCAAGTTATGTGTGATAGTTTTCCTTTTAATTTCGTTGTGTATTCTACCAACGTGAATTTTTTCACATTTTTAGAAACAACCGTTTAGCAGATATAGGGGGGGGACACTTGTGTTTGACAAAAATTTTCACTTTAAAAATTTATATTTCGCAAACGGAGTGCTGAATCGAAAAACGTTCTTAGTAAACCCCTTCTATCTTTTAAAATGCTATCCTATGACACCCCATTCAATGATATTGTCGAGAAAAAAAAATCATCGCCCTTTCACGTCTATGGGAGACACCCGAAAAAAACTTCTTTTCCAAGATTTTACTCTACAGTTCTGTCGGCGTGATTCATATGTATAATCATGCTAAGTTTCAGCTCTGTAGTACCAAGGGTTTCTTAGGAAACCTGCGGACAGACGGACATGGCGAAACTATAAGGGTTCGTAGATTACTACGGAACCCTAAAAAATACCACGAGACATCGATTTTTGACTTAATTTCCTTACTGCTCCTAAACGGCTATGATATATGGAAATATTCTTATACTAATTAATTAAGAATCCCTTTTTCCTGAAACACAACGTTTAAATTTTGTTAATCGAACAATATTTTCATACAAAAGTTACGAAAAACGGAAATCCGAACGTTTAGTTGCAGAGGGTGGTCTGCGCGGGCGCGGGCGGCAGTCCTCCGCTGGCATTCCGACGGGACGGTTGTGTCACTCGTATCCAAACTTTTACGAGCGATAAAGCGTATTTTCTGTTTGCCTGTGTGCGTTGACACAGTATATTTATGTATTAGTGTGCTTAGAGAGTAGTGCAGTCAGACGATATTATTGTGTTACGGTATAGCTCGCGCGTGGACGCTAATTGTACCTACTATTATAAGTTTGTAATCTAGTCGTAATATTTGATTATTTTGCGCTTATAGACGTTTGACGAAATTTAATTGTATTAAGTACTTATGCGATCTAAATCTATATGATTGAATATATATAATAATAGGGTGTTAAGTAATTCGATCTTATCCTCTCAGGTGGTGAATCAGCCCATGACACTGAACAATTTTCGAAAATTCGCTTGCCACACCCGGAATCGAACCAGCTAAAATACAAAAAAACACCCTGTACTTTAATAGTATTGATCGATAGGGTCAATCGTAAGGATAAATCTCCCTAACAAACATAGTAAATTAAGTGAAAGGAAGACCATTAGATCTAAGCATACAAATTTGATGGGACGTGTTAAAGCACTTTTACTTAAGGGTCCCATCGTTAGGTTTTATGTAGTTTAATGGTTCTCTTTTCATCTAATTTACCATGTTTGTTAGAGACATTTGATCTTTACGATTGACCCTATCGATCGATACCATAAAAGTACAGGGTGTTATTTTTTTGAATTTAAGCCGGTTCGATTCCCGGGTGTGGCAAGCGAAATTTCGAAAATCCTTGAATGCTGTTTTGTTTCTTATAGAGCGGGACCTATTCGTAAAAAAGTCTTCAAATAACGATTTTCGTGGGACTTACCTCCGCCATACGAACTACTGGTATGTACTTATTCGGCATATTTTCCTGAACACAAAAAGTGCGGTAGTCACTTTCTAAGAGTATGGAGGGGGTAGCTATGACGTGACGTATTTTATTTACGCTATATTTAGATAACTACTGGACAGATTTACTTAAATAGGGTCTCAAATGAAAGGAAATTTAATGAACATTGTTTTATTCTAAAGATTCATTAGTGTAAACCTAGTAACAAAATAAATATTTTCAAAAAACGACATTATGTAAAATTAAACTTTTTTTACTGTGTGAAAAGAGCAGAAACCGTTAGGATTACGGTAATTTAGCTCATTATAAAAAAATAGCTACACTTATCAGCATTCTAATGAACCTAAAAACGTTTAAGTCGAGCTATAAACAACGGATTTGCAGTCGTCTAAGTGAGCGTGGGTAGCGCCGAACTGACTACGGTACTTAGATTTGGTACGAATAATCTTGAAAATAACGTGACAAAACGGGTAGAATCACAGCAAAATGAAAAAGTATTATGAACAGGCATAATTTTTATTAACAGGCATTTTTTTTTTGTCAAAAAATTTTCTTCATTTTGTTACGAACTATTTTCAAAAATTCTCGTAACCAAAATAACGCTTCGTATCGAATCGAAATAAAATTCTTTATACTTGCACGTACTTGCGTTATATTTTAAAACAAAGGACTCAATGGTACTGGTCTGTACTGATGGGTATGAGAGTGTAAACGTACGCACTCGAGGCAGAGGCAGGTCGCTGGCGTGCGAGAGTGTACAGCCGCCATTATATTTTTTACATGGGCAACACTGAGATTTATTCGGAGGAATCCCTGCACCGTGCTGCGACGTGAACTTTGGCACTTGTCGCTTCATTCATTTGAAATCATTTGGTCAGGCCTATGACACTGTTAGTACCAATAGCTGCGAAATTGCGCTGCTATCGCCTTTTAAAACTAAAAAAAATAGTTGATGTTTGATATGGGTTCCTATAAAAAAGTTCTTTAGCTGCATGAGGAGCCCTAAATTTTGCTAGTTTTAAAGCATTAATAAAGCTTTTTTTATTTGAATATTTGGCCCTTTTTAATAAATCATACATGAATCGAAACAGACTCTTGAGTAACTGTTGCCTTTATGTTGTTGCTACGTAACAGCTACTAGTTTGGTACCCTCTAAGTTTATTTTTTTGCCTGTTCTTGGAGGATGATTGCACATTAAACAGACATAGTTAAAAATTCTAATGCAATTGTTTTAAGCATCTCCTTTTCAGATAACTAGATTATGTAATATGACATGCTATGGTTAAAGTTACATTACACGAATCAAATGTTTTGACCCTGATTGATTTGTTAAATACATAGTTTCATTAAATAATAAAATAAGATAATAAATACATATCCAATCGCAGGGAATATTTTGTTATGTTGTTTGTGGTATTATCTAGATATAGCTAAATAAACCAGAACATTAATGAAAATAAATCTCTGACATGCTGCTAGTTAGTAATAAGTAACATTTTGTTCATTTAAAAGCAGTAGGTACAGTTTTAAAGTACAGTGGGTAATAAATATGCCTATTGGGTTTCTTCATGGGACAGACTGTCAGCCGACTCACCCTGCACTAGGAATAAATCTGTATTGCAGTGGTAAGATATCTAGTCAGTTCACGAGAGGTAAGGTTATGGTACTTATAGTTGAGTTGTTTTACAAGTGAATAGGTACTTCGCTAAAGGCTTAACCAATTTCCAGAATTAGTAAATAAAAGTGAATAGATAGATTCTTAAATATAGACCCATATGTGTTGCCACAATTCCGTCAATATCATGTAGCGCAGAACACTTTACTTTATAATAAATGGTAATCAGCCATTTTGTGAAAAAAATGTGGATAAGAACTTTTTTGAGTTACACCCAGGTGACACCTTTAACACTCTCATGTTTTCAAAATGGTTCAATGATAATCAATGGAAAAGTAAAATAATAAATAAATTTTTTCAATGACTATAATCATTGAAAAAATTTGATAGCTATCAACGTCTGACCCTTTTGGCGGGGGCTGTCAGACAACTTTAAAGACTACTATAATTATTGAATTGTTATCTTTTTTGGTAACCCCAGTGTCATTACACGGTTACACATTACTCTCTCTGCTCTTTGTGGTGGAAAGTTTTGAATTTGAAAATTTAAATAATTGGTACAGTGTGTCCAATTAAGAATAATGCGTAACAGATTTTATGGACTTCCCTACTTTACTCAGTGGTTCGCCCAGAGCAATTCCGTATTCAGTGAAGAGACATGGGTAAGAAAAGCGAATTCTCTTGCCTTCTTCATCAAATTGGGTTTTGTCAAAATAAACGCTACGCTACACTCTCAAAGGCCCACACTAAGGTTTTCTCTTGTGTCGTGGGTCCCTTGGAATACACACAAAGACAAACACCCATAACCCGAGAACAAACATCTGCTTTTTACACAAATGGTTCGATTTAAAGACACCAACTGGCTGTGTTTAAGAAGCTGTTTGTCATTAAAATCTTTGGTCACATTTGACCCAACTGAAAAATTTGCATAGACTCACTATTGATATGAATGCATTATATTCATAATTAATTAACTTCAAATTAATTGAAAAAGTTTTATAAGAAAAATATTTTATAGAAATGAGAAGCGACCAAAATTGGTGCCATTTGTTATCATTGTCAAACACAATTTTAGTTATATTAATAACTTTTTGTTTACTATGCCCGTTTTAAAATCCGCATCCTGTGGAATAAGATATACGAAAATTAGCCGCACGACAGCCACGCTGCAAATTTTTATTCGCAAGTTTGGTTTCGGCCGCCTTCCATAAACTTCCATATACCAAGTGTCAGCCTAATAAGAGCAAGTTGAGTTTGGCGGCTATTTTGGATCTGCCGTCTTAGATTTTTAAAAAGGCCATAATGTTGAAATCAGAACATTCCTCTCTGTCTTGTGCCAATTTGACCAGTAGGGCACTTTTTTAATTTTTATTTTTCCCGTAAGAAGAAAAGGCAAGAATCTCCGAGACGAAAAGTAGCGAAAATCTAGTTTATTTTATCACGTTAATTATTATTCGTTCACAGAAACCAGGATATGAAGCCTGCCGCATATGCTACGTTTATGTAGAAGAATCAAAACTCCAATCGCACATCGACGAGCACTACCTCCGCTACACGTGCAAAGTGTGCGCGCACGTCGAATTCAGCGCCAAACTAATCAACGCGCATGTCAACACGCACGTGCGGAGCAAGGGCGGCGTGCTCAGTATAGGGGACAATGTGGGACGGGTGAGTATACACACACACACACACACACACACACCAACACACACGCGGAGCAAGGGTGGCGTGCTCAATATAGGGGACAATGTGGGACGGGTGAGTATACACACACACACACACACACCAACACACACGCGGAGCAAGGGTGGCGTGCTCAGTATAGGGGACAATGTAGGACGGGTGAGTATACACACACACACACACACACACCAACACACACGCGGAGCAAGGGTGGCGTGCTCAGTATAGGGGACAATGTGGGACGGGTGAGTATACACACACACACACACACACCAACACACACGCGGAGCAAGGGTGGCGTGCTCAGTATAGGGGACAATGTGGGACGGGTGAGTATACACACACACACACACACACCAACACACACGCGGAGCAAGGGTGGCGTGCTCAGTATAGAAAGATACAATGGAAAGATTATGTTGCGACTTTTAACGTAACTGATATTTTTCGCACACCGCGTCGTACAGACAGCAGTATATATAACGAACCCTGCTAAACAGTCGATCTCTGGTGTGATAAAATGGAACTACTATGGGTTGGCTTGCGAACGCATTTTTGAGTCATTTTCAAAAAGTTGTCCCGTCACGAAATCGTCAGTAAATTGTATCGTCAAGAAATGTCAGAAAAAATAAAAGGTTTATGCAAGCATGATCTGTATATCTATAAGTTTATTATTATTTTTTGAGTTTTTGAGTCAAATCACATTTAACTAGCTGGGGGGCTACCACCTAAGCCGAAGATCATAGAAAATTGTCTATGGTTGATCTTATTGGTACCATGTAAGGTCACGTGACTTATTTCGAAGTTGATTTTCCAAAGAATGAATGATGCCCATCCGTACCTATGTGTACCCCATAAAAACATTTTTTTGTAAATAAAGAATGAACTGATGTTTTTTTCTCGCCATCTTATCTCATGTTTATGTTCCATAAATATTGATATTTCTTATTCGTATACGAATATTCCTGAGCTTTCGGTGAACACCATCGTATGTGTTCAACCACTACTACCTCAAGCTTGTCCAGCAGACTCAGCGGAGGAATAAAAGTGTCCAAAGTGATTTTTAGTCTCGAAGTATGAAGTGGTCTTGGATGCTGCTCGCATACTGATTCCTCGACTTCTCATCGAATACCTGTCATAATGTTTTTCAGCAGTATAAACATCCATTGCAAGCTAAATATTACCAATTAGACAGATTGAAACTGTCCAAAAGCAAAGGAAGTGATTCTACTGCAGAATACTGTCTGTCACAGACTACTTAGAAGGAAGATAGTTTTCTTAATTAATTTGGTGGATACCGGCACTGCACTGGACCACTCCTAACATGACCCACTGACCCTGCAAACTTGAGTTTTCCTAAGATGTCAGGACAAAGCCATCAAACTGATTCAATGAGCCTGAAATTTCACATGTGAGTGAGTGAAGAAATATAAGACGGTAAAACAGAACTTAGATACCACAAGCAAACTCAACTCCTCAATTTTTATCAAGTTACAAAATATATGCTTACGTTCCTTTTAATGTCTTTTCATTTTACATATTATTATATAAGAAATGGTGTGTGTCTATACCTAGCGGTGCCCCGTCACTGGGCAAAAATGAATGCAATTAATAATTAGCTCTAGATTTGTTCCATCATTACGGTGATATGTTAGACACACAGAAACAGTGATATACTGGAAAAAGTTCAGTGCCTAATTGAAACAATGTTTTTGTTTTCAAAACCAATTTCTAGTTTTTCTCAGGAAAATGATGTCAGGTTCAGTTGTTATCTTGGAGATAGGCAGTGTTCTCTGGACAGGGACTCTAATAAGACAGCATAAATAAATATTTAAGAACTACTTAGTTAGTTAATTTTGAATCGCTACTTTCAATACCCAATAGGTATATTTATTTCAACAATATCTTGAAAATTACTGAATGTACTTAGTTAATCTTTTAATATGTTGAAGTAAACAAACACGTACTAGGTGTACAGAAGCCTGCCTATTTACGTTGTAAAACCATTAATATTGCAGAGTGCATACATGTGGTAACCTGATGTGCGGCCCTCTGTACTTTAGTATATAACAATTCAAATTCAAAAATAACTAGACTTACCCTAGTACTTAAGAATAAAAATTTGAAATAAATGGAATAAAACAATTTTTTTTTAAATAAGTTTTTTAATTCATATATGCACTTTAATTCATTTTCCAAAACAAGTCTCAATTCGTAACCCAAATTTCACTGAAATAAAGAATTATGCACAAAATTAACAATATTATAATTTAAGTGATTCAGTTCTCACCGTACCTACATGCCAGTCATGTTTCACAGCCTTGTAAAACGTGTGGCTCAGGCCAGCAGACCCACGGAACTTAAACAATGAATTTAGGTATTCTATGTATGCCAATATATAACACCTTCCTAGTGCCTATTTATGCCAAAAGAACCATATACAGGGTGTTAAGTAATTCGATGTTATCCTCTCGGGTGGTGAATCAGCCCATGAAACTGAACAACTTTCCCTAAGAACAAATGCCGAAATACGAAAAAAATTTTTTACTTCCCATACAAATTGCATCAGCTGATAAATCATTTTGTATGGGAAGTCAAAAATTTTTTTCCGATAAGATCGAATTACTTAACACCCTGTATAGTGCTATCATAGTTTAAGAAATATAGGTCGTTGTTTGTAGGTTGCTTCAAGCGCTTTGGAGCTATAAAACGATCTTGGTGTGCCTGCTGGGCGGAGGGTTCAATGCAGCAGACCAAACATGATAGCAGGCACACCAAGATCGTTTTATAGCTCCGAAACGCTTGAAGCACTAGGTTTGAAACTTTTTTCTCGATGGCACCAATGAAAGCATTTAAGCTTAGAACTAGAACCGTGTCTCTAACTTTAGCCATTTCCGTGTACGAAAGGTGGGTCTGCTGGGCTGATATCCGTCCAGCAGACCCACAAACAACGACCTTTATTTCTTAAACTATGATGGCACTAGATATTGTTCTTTTGGCGTCAATAGGCACTAGGAAGGCATTATATATTGGCATACATAGAATACCTAAATTCATTGTTTAATTTCCGTGGGTCTGCTGGCCTGAGCTACACTTGTGAACCGGGTAGAGCTTTCAGTATCACCGTTGTTTGTGAGCGATACTCCATACTCCACCTAAAATGAAAATAATAATAATAAAGCTTTATTCATTCCACATGCATTATCTAACATAACATTACATTGCAATTAATCAAATCAATTAATATTATTAAAAATGCAAAGTTGATAAATGAAATTAAGTAAATTAAATTTAAATTACTTAGTGTTCTTTTATTTAGATTCTTCATCATCTGTGAACCCTTTTGGGTAAAAGCCTCCTCCAAGTTATTCCACTCATCTCTATCTTTAGCAGCCTCCATCCATTGCTGGCCTCCTACTCTCGCTATCTAGTCGTCTGTTTGCTACCTATGACATGAAAATGGATTTGGTTAATGAAAGTGGATTAATTGATTCTTATAAACTTATTAATTATTCCTGGCTTAAAATATTAGGTATATTGTGTATTCAAAAGTAAGTAAATGGAATGTACTGTATTTAATAAGTAAGTGTATGTAGATTTCTCGGTTACTTACAGATAATTATTAAAATTTTAAAATGATTTTACTGAAAGTTATCAGTATTTTGGCATCCATCAAAGAATTTCGAATCAGTAGCTCAACATTCAGGGTTGGGCCCTAGACCGGCCCTCCCGCTTTAAACACCTATGTTTAATTCACATTGTTATAAATCAGGAATATATTCGCTTGAAATAAGCTTATATCCTAACACTTGCTTCAATATGTTAACTTTGAACAGGTGACAAAGAAGGGTCAGAGTATAGGAATTTTTTCTAAGTCTTTTGCCCTGAATACCCTTTCCTATACTCCAAACGTTCAACAACACGACGAAATAAACAAAAGTAGGTACTTACCTTTTTGCCACTGGAAGTGTTTTCAACAAAACTACTGAAAATTCTTGGCAAATCCTGAAAACTGTTGCGATATAGTTTTCCGTGCCTCGGGAGTCTTCAATAACAAATTGCGATCACGACGATAGGAAAACATCAAAAATTTTGCTTCGTGTCTTGATAGGTTATCCTCAGTTGTTAGTTGTCAGCATAAGTTTTACGTGTAATTCGTCTTCCGGCTCAGTACTACTCTGCAATAATCTCAAAACAAGATAACAAATATTATTTGCACCAAGCCTGCGGCGACTTGCAGAATTGTACTGTAAATACGACGCACGAATAAATAAACGTACTAAATATAAAATAACTTAATCAGAATTTCAAAGTTGAAAACGCTTACCAATTTTATAAAATTTTTCAGCTCCGTCTTACTCCGATGACAAATCACATTTTTTTTTGTTAAGTAGTAGTACAGTGCACGTCATGTAAAAAGAACGCTAGAAGAAAGTGAAGTGGGGTGTGTTTGCGCATGGGTACACTCGCGCACGAAAGCATTAGGCCTATTGTTTTATTTTAGAAGCTCGCGGCTTCGTATATTGGTTACATGGAATAGATATTAAATAGACTTGATAGACATTTAAAAAATAAACAAACACAAGTGCAGTGATATACACGCATCAGCTCGCAGAGCTGCTAGTGTATCAAGAAATAATAATAATAATAATGCTGCGGTCCGCTTCATACATTGTTTTAAATTTTCGACTGCATAATTATCAGCCTCTCTCTTCATAAAACAATACACGTCATAAATAATTTTTCTCACTTTTCTATGTAAAACCATTTTCGTAATAAAGAACTTTTGTGCGCGATGATGTTTTGGGGACGAACGTGCATGGACTCAGCGCGGGAAGCAAAGGTCGACTGACGAACCAATAGCGCACCGGCATGCAAGCGGCGACGTGACCCGCCCGCCCGCGCCGCACCTCATACCACCAAATAGATCGATAAATCACCTACTGCGCAGCTGTCAAGCTAGCGTTCTTTTTACATGACGCGTACTGTACACAACATCCATTTATTATAATTTATATCCTACTAGCTGATGCCCGCAACTTCGTCTGCGTGTTGTATGTATTTTTATAGACCGAGTTTGTACTTTGACACAACTACAGATACATTTTTTATTGAAGCAACTATTTCGTTCATATTTTCGTTATATGAACGAATAGCAACTATTTCGTTCATATAAGGAAAAGCAATTTCTAAAAATATTTTTTATTTGAAAACTTGGCTAACTATGTCATATAAGGTTGATACTTAATACATTACTTTGGATCTGAAAACAAAGGTCAAACATAGTTGTTTCCTCTATCGCTTATATTTCCTATACCATTGTTACTGCTTTCAATAGATTAAGGTCCGTATTATAGAACGCGACTCAGACTCTGATCTATACTTAAGTAGCAGTCGTTTTTGATTTTGTAGTAGTAATTTTTCATCCATCCGGATAGGCAAAGGTCGGAGCCATACAGCCAAATCTTTCTTTAATTTCTTCCATTCAAAGTCTTCATTTTGATGAAGGCAAAAGAAAGTAAATTTATCCCTTTCGGGAAAGGCAAAGGAAACTATGTCCATACAGCAATGTCTTCAGTGAAAAATCTTCTTTCTTAAACTTAACCAAAGCCCTGAGTTCCTCATGTTCTGCGTAAAACCGGATAGCGTCTGTTTTACGAAAACTGGCGGCGAGAAGCACAACCGCGAGGATCTTTGTTGGTACCAAACGAAGCAGAAACACTGTTATCTCTTGAATTTTTCATCACTACACAAATTTTAGTCAATTTACTGCATAATACACTATCATTATTACACATTAAACAACTTTTTCACGCAGAAAACGAAAATTCAATTGACAAAGCAACCGCTCACGCTGAGTTCCCGCCAAAGACCTCTGACAAATCACAAAAAATGATGCGGCCTCGCTTTTCTTTTTCTCAGGCTACGCAATGGTCGTGCAGAATCATACAGCCACGAGTTTTTTTTTACTTGGCGAAACCGCCACAACAGCGAACAAATGAATGGAATCGAACGTGCGTAGCACTTAGCTCCAACTGCCACTAGATGGCGCTAGTTGTCTCAACAATGTAATAAGATATTGATTGCGTAAATCACCACGCTACAAGTCGCTGCTCTTTATTTATTTTTTATTTTTGTTTTTGTTTCCGATATTATAGCCCATAACTAGCGTAACGAATATATTGAAATATAATGCTGCTCCGAAATATTTGATTACCTTGACCGCTACCATATATCTGATTACCTTGACCGCTACCATATATCTGATGGCGACTGTACATTGTCTACATCATTTTAATCTTTATTTTCAATAAAATCGTTTAACTTAAAAAAAAATTACTTACTATTTTTTTATTTATTCACATACCTTTTTACCCAGCTATAAATTACGTGTTCACGATAGCTTCCCAACAGGGTAGGAAGAAAAAAGATAAGAATTCGACGACACCACAGAAGCAGGGTGACCTTAGGAAGCTGCTATCTAAGACCACCATCGAGGGGTATCAGTGCCTTGAGTGTGACATGTTTTTCAAGTGAGTATATTCTGTTTCAAATTCAAACCAAGTGACTTAAATGTAAACAAACAACCCACCGACAAAAAAAACCGAATTGCGCTGCAAGTATACAACAAATCCCTTTGAGATCACAAACTTTTGTAAATTCATGTTTCAGTAGCGAGTAAAACAGTCACAAATACAGGGCTTTAGGTTACATAGGAACATAGATCAAAATACGAAAAAAAAATTTAATCTCGCATACAAAATCCGCTACTTATATGTTGATGAAGTTTGTATGGGAACTCAAAACTTTTTTTTCGTATTTTGACCTATGTTCCTTGGGGAAGTTGTTCAGTTTCATGGACTGATTAACCACCCGAGAGGTTGAAAGAGAGACACCTACAGCCCTGTATACATACGTAAATGTTTTTTTCAACAAAATATTAAAATTCGATATAACCTTACAACACCGTGACAAGCTTGAAATGGCTGGCACGCCGCCATCTTTGGTTACATTTTAGGACACTTTAATTTTTTTTAAAGGGTACACCAACAGAGGTTCTACATCAACAACTTAGTTCGAAATAGGATATAAATCCGTATAATCCGTCCATCCCTACCACCTTATCATATCTGTGTACTAATTTTCCTAGATATGGACCGATCTTCGAGTGTCCATTTCCAAAATATATTATTTTCTTACATTTGCCTGAAAATGCATGAAATTGTGGTATTTTTGAATGTAAGTGTGGAATTGTATGTAATAGATTTTTATACGTAAACTGCTCTAACTACTTCAATGAAGATATTTCAGTGAGAATGCTTAAAATCCCACATTTACTATTTATTGACTCGTGGTATTATTTGGTACTATTTTAAGGACTATTTATTAGCATTTGTAAAAACGCTGATTCCATGGTGAGATCACGAAAAAATGGGTGGAGAGTGACATAGTTTATTTTTCCTTTAACAAAATTTTTGTACACCTGTGACATACTAGAGAAGGATTTAATAACTACGCAAAACCACTCACCAATCCGCCTGTCAGACGTAGTAAGTATGGCAAATCTCCCCAATCATAAATTGAGGAATACTCGAGTCAAAGCCCCTCGGTGGGGACATTAGGAGCTGATACTATGATGACATACTACTAATATTATAAATGCGGCAATTTGTGAGCATGGATGGATGTTTGTCACTCCTTCAGGCAACAACTACCGGAAGAATTTTGGTAAAACTTTGCAGTAACAGTTAAGACATCAGAATAACCTATAGGCAACATAATTTTCCCAAATTCCCACGGGAAAGTCTCAGGCGAAAAGTTTAATGAAACTGTAAACTCGCAGGAACTCTCGCGCCCGTAAGAACCACGTGGCTCGGTTCCACCGGGAGGGGCTGCAGTGCGATCACTGTAAGAAGAAGTTCGTCAACCGCACCACACTCACCACGCATCTCAAGTACGTATCAGAGCGGCTCTGTACGATTGACGGATGGATAATTAGCTCCGTTCTATCATTTTTTTAGGGTTTCGTACCCAAACGGTAAAAACGGGACCCTATTACTAAGACTCCGCTGTCCGTCCGTCCATCTGTCACCAGGCTGTATCTCATGAACCGTGATGTTTTTTTTAAAATAAATGTATTATTAACATCTACAGACTCTTATGTCCGTGCCCTTGTCTATATTAAGTTTTCTTGTTAATACTTGCTTTTTAGGGTTCCGTACCCAAAGGGAAAAAACGGGACCCTATTACTAAGAATCCGCTGTCGGTCCGTCCGTCCGTCCGTCCGTCCGTCCGTCCGTACGTCCGTCCGTCTGTCACCAGGCTGTATCTCATGAACCGTAATAGTTAGAAAGTTGAAATTTTCGCAGGTGATGTACCTATTTCTATTGACCCTATAACAACAAATACTAAAAACCAGAATAAAATGAATATATAAGGTCCTAATTTATTAGTCACTTTCCTTTTAACACGTTATTGTGTAGGTCAAAATATATCATTTGAGTCAAAAAACAAAAGCATAATATTAAATTTAAAAGGTCTTGAAAAATTTTGTTATGATATTTTTTCATTACTATGTTGAATAAACCCATCCATTCAAACGTAAATAATAATGGCAGTAGTAGAGCGGGCGAGCGGGGAGTGGACGGCTATAATCGAAAGAGAACCATTCCTTTATCTTTAAATGGAATTTTTTTTTAAAATTTTTTTTACAAAATTTAATTTTCAGATAATTAATTTTTATGTTGTTTTTTGGAATACTATCAACCTATACAATAACGCCCTAGAAGGTAAGTGACTAATAAATTAGGACCTTATATAATGGGGCTCCCACACAAAAAACGTGTTTTTTTTTGCTGGATTTATAGAAAGTCTGTCCGAGGGTCTATCTCATGAACTGTGATAGTTAGTTAGACAGTTGAAATTTTCACAGATGATGTATTTTGGTTGCAGCTATAACAACAAATACTAAAAAGTAGAATAAATTAAATATTTTACAATGCAGTTACTTACAAAAATATATGACGCAATAAAGAGTAGCTGATTTGATAATTCAGTGACCTTTTTGACACGTGAGAGTATTATCTTTTCCATAAAGCTTCATACTGGCTGTATAGAATAACAGCAAAGAGTTTTTTTATGCCTGTCAAAATAATTATTTCTGACGAAAATCTTGATTTTCGGTGAAATAAAATATAAAAGTATAGTATTTATTTTACTTTTTCAACAAAACAAATATGATTTTTAACAAATAATTGAACTTTTTAATAATTTCTGTAGGCGTAATTGGCATTTTATTAACTTAGCCTTTGCCTCATAATTGTGGAAAAATATTTTGCTCGTCATTGTTTTATACAAATTTTTTGGTCAATATTTTTATAACGGCAACAGGTAGACGCTTGAAATATTCACAGAATGAAATAGAATATATTCACTTTAAAAATAAATAATTAAATTAAAATAAAACAAATATTTAAGGGGGGCTTCCATAAAATAAACGTGATTTTTAGGGTTCCGTACCCAAAGGAAAAAAACGGTACCCTATTACTAAACCTCCGCTGTCCGTCCGTCCGTCCGTCTGTCATCAGGCTGTATCTCATGAACTGTGATAGTTAGACAGTTGAAATTTTCGCAGATAATGTATTTCTATGTGCCTAACAACACAGATGATTTATTTCTACTAAAAACAAGAAAAAAATGTAAGGGGGCTCCCATACAAAAAACATTATTTTTTGCTCGTTTTTATAGAAAGTTTGTCCGAGGCTGTATCTCATGAACCGTGACAGTTAGACAGTTGAAATTTTCACAGATGATTTATTTCTATTGGTCCTATAACAACAAATACTAAAAACCAGAATAAAATAAATATTTAAGGGGGCTCCCATACAAAAAAAGGTTGTTTTACCGCATCCAGGAACTCCATTTATCCATGATATGTTTGGCACCTCCTAGAACTCGAAGGCTATGTCACCGGAAGAAACTTTCGATATCGTGTCAGACATTTTTAAGATCCTATCGTCTAGCATGACCTTCGTGCATCGAGCCGTGACGACTATAGGATCTTCGAACGTTATTACTCCTGATTTTCGAGTTTTTTCTTCGCCCAGTGTGACAAAGCCGCTGGTTTTGCTATATGCGGCCATATGCTGACTTATTTCTGAGCCTTTAAGGACTTGGGAGGTGTCGTTTTTGTATATGGATGCACACGAAATAATTTCACGCGTTATTTCATAATCACGTGACGCTTCCTTGTAATCTCAGTGATCGAAACAGTCACGTGACCATGAGATAACGCGTGAGATAATATGTCATGGCGATCATCATAGCCCAGCTTGAATTCAGGATTCCAGTTTTTGCTAAGCTGTCTTTACACCCTGTATTTGCAACCACATACTACAGGGCTTTAGATATGTCTCTTTCAACCTCTCGGGTGGTTAATCAGTCCATTAAACTGAACAACTTCCGTGACAATAAATAACCTTTTTAATACAGTTGCTCGAAAAATAAACATAATATGGCTATAAATTAAATAGAAAGTAGCTCATAGTAGCTAGTGCTTTTTACTAAGTAGTTTTTTCTTAATTTTCACTAGTCAAATAAATAAGTTTACCAGCAAGGAGGTTTGCATACTGAGAATAAAATCAAGTCGACTTAATGTGTAATACAATAATCAAATAAATTTCGCCGCTTGACTTGAAGGCACGATAGCTCAGTTGGTTAGAGCACCAGGAGATCTGATCCTGGGGTTGTGTCGTGGGTTCAAGTCCCATTCGCGCCGAATATTTTTCTTTCCCTAAAAATTATTTATGAATATCCCTCACGCGGGTAAGCGTTTTAAAATCCCTACTATCCCTACTTCCCTACTAATATTATAAATGCGAAAGTAACTCTGTCTGTCTGTCTGTCTGTCTGTTACCTTTTCACGCCTAAACCGCTGAACCGATTTTGATGAATTTTGGTACAGAGATAGATTAGAGCCTGGGAAAGGACATAGGCTACATTTTATCCCACAGTTGGGCACGATATAACCTGTAGTCCACGCGGGCGGAGCCGCGGGCGGAAAGCTAGTACTAAAATAATCAAATAAATAAAAATAAGCAATTCTTTGGAATAAAAATATTATTTTGCGTTTATTTAATTACATTTAATTAGAAATATTTTAATATTTTATTTACCGAGAAAAACAAGAAGGCTGAATATGTATTTGAATTCTGTTGAACGATAATGTTGATACAAAAAAAACATAATCTAGAACAAATTACTTTAAAAAGTTACAAAAAGGCGTCATTTTCGTAAATTTTGCATTATTTTTACTGTGAAACAAAATAATATGACTACGTCTAGTGAGGACAGTGATTTTACGGACTTGATACATTTTAAATACGGCGAAAACCGCGCAAGATTGTCTTCTTCCTGCAAAATCATGTGAAAAATATATAGTTGCTTACATTTGTTTTTATTTGTGACTTTTCTCACAAATGTATTGAAAAACGTTGTGTGACACACGGGTGTAAAGGTTATTGTAAACTCGTGACAATGCAATGGCGAGCCCTCGCCTGCCGCTCGTGCTCATATACGTCAACTCGTTTACAATAACCTCCTTTACACCCTCGTATCGCAATGTACTTTTTACAAACTTTTTTTAAACTATAATGTTGCCAGATTGCACGAAGGACCGTTGCCCCGCCAAGAGTGTCCGGTGTGTCACAAGATGGTCCGCGTCATACAACTCAAGTACCACATACAGCGACACGAGAACAAATCCCGATACATGTGCACCGACTGTGATAAGGTAATCTATAGATATACTTGACGGCGGGTTTGGTCGAGTGGTAGCAGCACTGCCTCTTGATCGACGGGTCCTAGGTTCGATTTCCAGCTGGGGATTTCCAGTTCCAGTTGAACTCAACGGTTCATCAGGATCCCCTTTAAATAAAAATAAGTACAGACGTTATCACACTGTTTCTAACAATATTTTATTTAATAATATCTAAGAAATGACTTACGGTAATGTCATTGTTTAATAATTGTAATTGTGTTTCTTTTATGACCTTATCGTTATCAGTTCTTAAGACTACAGCACCCGATAAAGGCAGCACATATAGGAATAGTGCCATCTCCGTCTCTCAACAGGCCTGGGCCGGCAGTGCGAACAGTGTCGATACACGAAGTTAACGGACTATGAAAGCGTGCGTGCGTAAAAACATGTTCGAAAGTTGGAAAAATGAGATTTATGGAAAGGTAACAGCTTAAATCGAAAAATGCGTTAACTACTTATCGAGAGTGTTCATTCAAGTACATTTTGATAGCAAATTCAAGTTCCTGTGTGCATTTTACTGTCGTTTTTACAGCTTAAAAGATACACAATATTGGGTATTTAGAGGTGACTTTGTGAGCTTTTTCTATCGAACCAAAAGTGCTGAATCATGTTTTCAGCAAACAACTTGTCTAGTTTATGTCCTGAATATTACCGTAGTATTTTTTTCTTCGATTTAATGCAGTGCGTTATGCTTATCTACGCATCATAAAATCGTAATTTAGGTGCTGTAGTCGCCTTAAGGCCTTAATTATCACTAGCCAGTTCATATAAGATAATATAGGTACTTACCAAAGTACTTAATATACGTATTTTTAATGAAAATCGATTCAGTGTGAAAACATCTTTTTATACTAAAGGGATCCTGATGAACCGATGAGTTCACTGGGTTCTCCTGGGGAATCGAACTAGGGGATCCTGGTGGCCGGTACGTTTGTCTTTATGTGTGTTCCAAGGGACCCACGAGGGAAAACCTTAGTGTGGGCCTTTGAGAGTGTAGTGTTTATTTATTATATTATTTACTAGCATTCCGCCCTGGACTTAGTTCCCGTGGGAATTCGGGAAAATTATGTAGCCTATGTCTATCGGGGATAATGTAGCTTTCTAATGGTGAAATAATTTTTCAAATCGGTCCAGTAGTTTCGGAACCTATTCAATGCAAACAAACAATCAAAACTTTCCTCTTTATAATATTACTTAGTATAAATAATTTATACTTCCTTACTAATAACATTATAAACGCGAAAGTTTGTATGGATGTTTGTTACTCTTTCACACTCAAACTGCTGATCCAATTTTGATAAGATTTGGTATGAAGGTAGCTGTAACCTTGGATTAATACATAGACTACATAATTTTCCTAAATTCTCTCGTAAACGAAGTCCCGGGCGAAAAGCTAGTCCCTACTAATATTATAAATGCGAAAGTAACTCTGTCTGTTACGCTTTCACGGCTAAACTACTAAACCGATTTAGATGAAATTTTGTGCAGAGATAGCTTAGACCTTGGGAAAGTACATAGGCTACATTTTACCTTATAGTTGGGCATAACCTGTAGTCCACGCGGGCGGAAAGCTAGTAACTTATAAACAAACCTATGATAAGGGAAGTCAATTTATAACTCAAAATACATTTAAAGAAGCTTGAACGTTACAGCCGAGTGTTTTGTTTATTGTTAAAGGTGTTCTCCCATCTCGCCACGTATCAAGCACATTTGAAGTACTCCCGAGCACACGCCAACGAAAATGTATTTAAGTAAGTTCCAGAAAATGTATTTAAGTAAGGGGATGTAAGGGGGTACGCTCACCATCTCAATGCCCCAAGTCAACCTCTCCTGCTCGTGGCGCATCCTGCTGATCAACGAGAGGCTCTGACGACCGAAACTATGGCGGTATATCCATTCAAATAGCGTGGCTAAATGCAACAGACCAGTAATGGGCAGCAGTTTCACTGGTGCGAGAAGCTATGCCCTGCGATCGCCAACCCGCATTGCCCAGCGTGGCGATTATGGGCATAACCTCTTATGGCAAGCGCACATTTACCAAGGCCCCTAGTTCCCGGCCGCCCCGCTATTCCTGACCAAGGCGGCGGTCATGGTTACGGCGGGGTAGGGGGTACTAAGAATCCCCGGGCTACGGTAGGCCGCCACCTCCACGAACAATTGACCCTGGCTACGTACAACGGACGAACGCTGCGACTCGACGAGCACCTTCTACAGTTGGAAGAGGAACTGAAATGCATAAGATGGGGCGTTCTGGGACTAAGTGAAGTCCGAAGAGAGGGAGAGGACACCGTAACTTTAGAATCGGGCCATTTTATGTATTTCAGAGAAGGGGATCAACTATCCCAGGGAGGGGTCGGGTTTCTGGTCCATAGAACTCTCGTTGACAACGTTGTCGAAGTATCCAGTGTGTCGACAAGGGTTGCGTACATAATTATTAAGCTGATCGAAAGGTACACCCTCAAAGTCGTGCAGGCCTACGCACTGACTTCGACACACTCGGGTGAGGATGTGGAGATTCTCTACGAAGACATATCAAAGGCCCTGCATAACACCTCCAGGGCCCACTACAACGTTGTCATGGGAGATTTTAACGCCAAAATGGGAACAAAGTCCGGCAGCGAACGCTCAGTTGGACCGCATGGTTATGGGAGCAAAAATGACCGGGGGCAAATGCTTGTTAACTTCTTCGAAAAAGAGGGGCTGTTTATGATGAACTCGTTCTTCAAGAAACAGCCCCAAAGGAAGTGGACGTGGCAGAGCCCCGATGGTCAAACTAAAAATGAGATTGACTTCATCATGACGGATAAAAGGCGCATATTCAGATATGTCTCAGTGATTGCTAGGTTTAAAACCGGAAGCGATCACCGACTTGTCCGGGGCACTCTGAATATCGATTTCAAACGCGTAAGAACCCGCTTGATGAAGTCTAGGCTCCGACCAAATACGCTCCAAACCGTGATGGGCTCCGAACTGTTCCGGATAAAACTGGAAAACCGATTCGCTGCCTTTGAAACCACAGGTGATGTTGACCAGAAGCTCGATCAAGTACTGAGCACTCTTCGAGAGGAAGGCACAAAGCTGTGCCAAATGAGGCTTACAGGCAAGATGTCAAAACTTTCGAGAGGGTCTTTAGAGCTAATGAGTAAAAGACGAGAAAATCCCCCGTCAACTTTGTCAGAACACCGGGCGCTCAACAAACAAATCACGACGTGACCTCCGAGATTTCAATACGCTCTTGGTTGAAAAAGCAATTGAGCAAAACCGGGGGTCGAAAGTGTTCGTCCAGTCACTCGGGAAGAGCCACCTGACGAAGTTGACCACAGCCACGGGGATGAAGGTCACCTCAAAGCCGGAGATCCTCTCGGAAGTTAAAAACTTCTACAGCCAGTTCTACGCCTCCTACGCACCTCGACCTGAATCTCGAAATAGCGACCACTGAGCTACTCTCACACGTCACACTTCACAGAAGACCTGCCCGAAATCAGCCTGAACGAGATCGAGCTGGCCCTTAAACAGCTTAAAAATGGATAAGCCCCAGGTGAGGACGGTATAACACTTCTTAAGGCAGGGGGAATTCCCGTACTGAGGGAGCTCCAGGAGCTATTTAACACCGTTCTCTTTACCGGGAGAACTCCGCGTGCGTGGAACAAGAACGTAGTCATCTTGTTTTTCAAAAAAGGTGAAAAAACCTTATTGAAAAACCACAGGCCAATATCGCTCTTGAGCCACGTATATAAGCTGTTTTCAAGGGTCATCACGAATCGTATTGCGAGAAGACTCGACGAGTTTCAACCTCCCGAACAGGCCGGATTTCGTAGTGGATATGGAACCATAGACCACATCCACACTAGGGCTTTCGAATATCGGATTTTTTGAATACCGGTATTAATACCGAAAAAAAAAATTCTCAATACCGGGATCCCGGAATACCGGTATTGAAAAAAAAACATTTTTTTTCAGATTTATCATTCTTTCGGAAAGTGTTTCTGTAGAAGATATTTTCTCCACTAAATAAAACAATTAAGTTTGCCATGCAAAACCATTTATTACGTCTCACTCGGACAGATCAGTCTTTTTGTATACAATAATTCGTACTAAAAAAATTATGATCGAAAATTTCGGCCATAAAACCAGTCTCTATTTAAATTAATCATAATAATATGTACAATTGTGTTTAATAGACCATTTAATACCCCTTAAATGAAAGTAATAAAATTAATGATTTACTAAATTTTATTTACAAAAAATTACCTAAAAAACTGCTGATCTCGCCATAAAACAAAAACAGAAAACATGACATTTTTGAATAACATTACGAATTTTTTGAATTTATATATTTCGTATTGCCTCCTCGTGCTTCCATTACTGCGTTTACGCGGTTCGGCATACTGTACACCAAGTTCCTGATACGATTTTGGGGAATATTCTCCCATTCCTCTGTGAGAGCAATTGTGAGCTCACGAAGTGTGGTTGGGGGAGGGTTTCGTTGTTTTACGAATCTCCCTAGCTCGTCCCAAGCATGCTCGATCGGGTTGATATCCAGGCTGCGTGCTGGCCACTCCATAGTATGGAGTCCATACGAGTAATGTTCATCTCTTGAAGATAGTCATTTACAATCTGACCTGTGAGAGGTCGGGCATTGTCATGCATAAAAATGGCATCCTCACCCAAATTGACCATAAATGGACCAACGTGTTCATTTAGGATTTTTTCCACATATCTTTCGCTAGTTAAAAAGCCGTTTTCTATGAACACCAGTTCTGGTCGACTCTCAGAAGAAATTCCGGCCCACAGAAGTACAAACCCACCACCTTAGGCTACTTTTTCTTCGATGCATGCTTGCTTGAACCTTTCCCCAGGTCTTCTATACACTCTGTGTCTTCCATCATGCTCGTAGAGCATACATTTAGATTCGACGGAGAACATAACTTTTGACTAATCTTCAATATTCCAATTCAACTGGTTTTAGGCATACCTTAGTCTTGAAATACGATACCCACGCTCCAATTTAGGGCCGTTTGCAGGTCTTAGTGGTTTCAAGTTAGCCTCAGCAAGTCGTCGTCTTACCGTCCATTTTTTTTGATATAATATAATTAATCACTGCCGCAGAACGGCAGTGATTGTCTATTGCAACGAGTTTTGTACTAAAAATAAAATGAAATCACTAATACCGGAATCCCGGTATTAGACATTTCAATACCGGTATTGAAAATATCTAAAAAAGACCGGGATCCCGGTATTAGCCAATACCGGGATCCCGGTATTGGAAGCCCTAATCCACACAGTGCGCCAGGTTGTACAGAAAACTGAAGAGTACAATCGGCCCCTGTGTCTAGCTTTTGTGGACTATGAGAAGGCTTTTGAAACAATCGAAACGTCTGTTCTGGAATCCCTGCAGCGATGCCAAGTAGAGTGGCGATACATCGAGGTGCTGAGATGTCTTTATGAAGCCGCAACGATGACCGTCCAAATACAGAATCAGCAGACCGAACATATCCACCTGCGTCGAGGAGTGCGACAGGGTGATGTCATATCACCGAAACTGTTCACTAACGCTCTGGAGGATATGTTCAAGACGCTGGACTGGAAAGAGTACGGCATCAATATAAACAGTGAACACATCTCGCACCTACGATTTGCAGACGACATCGTCATTATGGCTGAAACGCTGCAGGATCTTCAACGGATGCTGGACAGTCTAGCTGATGCGTCTCAGCGTATAGGGCTCCGGATGAACTTGGATAAAACCAAAGTCATGTTCAACGAACATGTTGACCCGGGGCCGGTCGCGGTAAACGGAGTCCCCCTCGAGGTTGTTTCTGAATATTTGTACCTGGGACAGATGCTCCGAGTAGGTAAAAACAACTTCGATGGGGAAGCTAAGAGACGGATACAGCTGGGCTGGGCAGCGTTTGGGAAACTCCGCCGAGTCTTCACGTCACCCATACCTCAAAGCCTGAAAACGAAAGTTTTCAATCAGTGCGTCCTACCCGTGATGACATACGGAGCCGAGACGTGGCCACTCACAGTGAGACTAGTCCACCAATTTAAGGTCGCTCAGCGAGTTATGGAAAGGGCTATGCTCGGTATTTCTTTGAGGGATCGGATTCGAAACGAAATAATCCGTCAGAAAACCAAAGTTACCGACATAGCCCGGCGAATTAGCAAGCTTAAGTGGCAGTGGGCTGGTCATATCTGTCGTAGAACCGATGGCCGTTGGGGCAGAAAAGTTCTAGAATGGAGACCACGAATCGGCAAAAGTAGCGTAGGGCGCCCTGTTACTAGGTGGGGTGACGATGTTCGTAAAGTAGCGGGCAGTGGTTGGAGGAGGAGAGCTGAAGACCGAGCTCAGTGGCGTGCCATAGGAGAGGCCTATGTCCAGCAGTGGACTGATACAGGCTGATGATGATATAAGTTCCATCACTTTGTGCATAACCGAATATAATTTACCTTTTTTTATTTAATGATATTATTATTTATTTAAACCTTCGCTCAATTCTCGCAAACCCGCGTGTGCACGATTTGCATCGCACGCGCTGTAAAGGTGTAAGGGACAGCTTAGCAAAACCTGAAACCCTGAATTCAGACCAGCATTCTACTTTTTTAATCAGGACAACAAACAATTAATTCTACAAGAGATTAATAGAACAATTTACATATACATACAGGGTGTAAAAGACAGCTTAGCAAAAACTGAAACCCTGGACTCAGACAATCATTCTGAACGATTTTCCAGTGGAATTTTTCTCCGGAAAATTTTCATTTTTTTTTTAAATATTTTTAAATACTAAATTTTGTATTATTTAACCCAGTGTTTCCCAAAGTGGGCGATAACGCCCCCTTGTGTTCGCTGGAGGCCTAGAGGGGGGCGGTAAGGGGCCCAGAAAAAACTGGCGGGCGCTGATGTGATTTCAGGGGGCAATGGGTGATTTGTAACTCCTAGTAAAAAATAAACTACAAAGCCTAGCTCATAGACGCAAAGTAGTTTGCCTATGTGTTTTCTACAGGATGTGCTTCGAGGAGTGTGCTCATGAGCTGCACGAGCTCATTCCGTGTCCATAATTCCAGCAGCGCCACCATCACCGATTTTGAAATGGGTTATTGCTTCTAATAGTCATGCATTTTTCATTTTATGAATAATTGCTGAGCAATTGCCAGGGTAGGTGGTTCCCGAGACAAATGACCAAGTTTGGGGCGCTGCCAGGATGACGTCAGTTCAGCAGCGCCACGGCTGGAACTCTGTAGTCATAGTAGATATCGAAGACCTATCTAGATAGTCTTATACTCATGAGTTTTACAGTCCAGGAAAAAGTGGTATTAGATGAAAAAAGTAAGTTTTTGCGAAGATATTCAAAAAAGTTTGGGGCTCTGCTGAAATGACGTCAGCCCAGCAACACATTTTCTAAACTACGGCTTTTTAGAAACTCATTTTTTTACAGCAGGTTCTCTGAGTTTCAGCAAGATTTGTAAAATTGGAATGGGCGATATTCAGCAAGTATTTATCACTTTAGGGCACAAAGAAGTCATAATCGGGGTCTATCGAGATCTCTGTAACCATGAGGTATTAGAACGCTCGGTCAGCTCCAATCGAAAGACCCATTCCCACATTTTTATGAATAATTGTAAGAGCATCGACACTTAACCAGAAACGAAATAAATGAAGGTTAAAAATTAAACGTATAACGCCTGCCAAATTCGCAACCGTAACTTTTTTCTTTTGCTATGAATTATTTGTCAGGCACTATAAAAGAAATGTGTCGTTGTTCGCTATAACTATAATACAAATCTACTATCTGAATGGTAGGTACTTTATACTCTCTCTACCCCCTCGGTACGTGAAAAACTGTAAAACGTGCGCTGCCTGAGGTAATTAATGAGTAAAATATAATTCTACATAAAATTAATCTGTCAAAACGTAATTCTGGCAGCGCCACCTAGAACTCTAGCTTGAAAGCATTTAGTGCCGAATATCCGACACAGTGTTGCAGGTAAAGTGCTACTGAATTGTGAAAAATTGATATCTTGACATAATAAACGTGTTTTATGAGGATTTAATTGCATTTAAAAGTACTTCAAGAAGTACGGTCAATAAAAAAAATTAGAGTTTATTACTAATACATTGGCAAAATTACGATTTTGCGGACGAATTGAATTTATTACTTAAAGGAGAATACTTGCCGGATCATAAAGAAATGATTGATTAGGTTCTATTTTTTACTAGCAGATCCGACAGACGTCCTGTTTTCTTATATTTCATATAATATGCCGCTCAACTTTTTAAATTTTTTCTTTTATAAGAACCATCTCCTGACACTAATAAACACAACAAAAAAAGGATCATCCAAATCGGTCAAGCCGTTTTCAAGTTATAGCGTGACCACAAGAAATAGGGGTTCATTTTTATAATACCTAAAGATTTGCTCGGAGATCAGAACGCTCGAGCTCGAGTAATGTTTGATCTATAAACCACCGACTGTACTTAAAATGAAAAACGACTGGCGGTCCTAAGGTCTTCGGAGGTAACTCGACGTGGTGGGTGGTTGCTGTGTCGATTGATATGTCAATGAAACAACCTTTCACGTCGAACGGTACTTTATTACTGGCGTGCAATAATGAGATTAAGTAGAACTACAACATAACTATAGCTACCGCGTACACATCACTCCTTCCTTCTTAATTTTCGAACCTGTCGGCAATGAAAACAGAGAACTCTTATTGAAAGGTACAAACAAGAAATATCAAACTTAAAACTAACATTATTTATTATTATTCCTCGGTTTCAGATTGTAGCGATGAGAGGTGGACGGTTGTTCCGCTTCCTTATTGTGCGGCGGTGCCGTTCCCCCCATAGCCACAGTCTGCGTGAAAGGCACCGATTACTAGCGAGGGAGCAGCACAATACTCCCGAGCTAGGAATCGGACTAGCAGCACAATACTCCCGAGCTAGGAATCGGACTTTCTCCCGAGTGCTACATAGTGCTTTATACTACACCTGTGAGGAACATTCAAAGACTTGTATTGTTGAAACTATTTAATTAAAATAATAATTATTACAAAAAACGAAAGTAAGGAATTAACCCAATTAAAAGTTATGTTACAGTTTGTGCAATTATTTAAAGTAAATGAAATAGTTTTACCACCAGGACGACTTATACTAGTGTGAGATATTTGAGACAAAGAGGGCGCCGCCGCACTCGCGTGTTCTGAGACTTCAGGCAGGTTTTGGTGTTCGGTCAGAGCTTATAGCCGCCGCACTCGTCGAAGGTTGGGTTAGGTTAGGTTAGGTTAGGTAAGGTTATTAATTATCTCAAGCAGCGCACGTTTTACAGTTTTTCACGTACCGAGGGGGTAGGGAGAGTATAATGTAGGTAACATTCAGATTGTAGATTTGTATTATACACTGGGCGTCAAAAATAAGTAGTACACTTTTCAAATTGCAATTACTCCTAAACTATAGTAGTTACACTTATGAAATAAAAAGCAGTTTATAGTAAACTTAACGAAGTTTATTAAAGTTATATTTTATTTGGCATGAATAAAGTTTCAAACTTAAAATTAAGATAAATACTAAAAAGTATCAATTTTTAACGATATGTCAACCACTTAATTTTCACGTTTTGGAACTTTTTCACAATTTAATAACTTGTGTTGCCGCCTCGGGCTCTAATTACAGCTTGGATCCGGTTTGGCATGCTGAACACTAAGTTTCGGAGGCGGTGTTGGGGAATATTTTCCCATTCTTCTATCAGCGCATGTTTTAGAGCCCTGAGTGTGGCAGGAGGTGGACTGCGCCTTCTGACTAGCCTCCCAAGCTCATCCCAGGCGTGTTCAATCGGGTTGAGATCTGGGCTTCTCGATGGCCAAGCCATCAAGTTGATGCCAACCTCCTGAATGTACTCTTGTACGTGGTGAGCAGTGTGTGGCCGGGCGTTATCATGCATTAGGATGGCTCCATCACCCATATTTATTCAATATGGCCCTGCATACTCGTTGAGGATCTCCGAGGCATATCTTTCACCAGTCAAAGTCCCATTTTCTATTACCACAAGCTCTGTGCGACTCTCTGAAGAGATACCAGCCCATACGTGTACAGAGCCCCCGCCATATTGGACTCTTTCCGAGATACAAGCTTGAATGTATCGCTCACCGGGTCGTCTGTAGACTCTCCGCCGTCCATCTGAAGTGTATAAAGAGAATCGAGACTCATCTGTGAATAAAACTCTAGCCCATTCTTCTTCGCCCCATTGTACGTGTTGACGGGCGTAGCGTAGTCTTGCTACGCGATGCTCTGTCTCAAGTTTGGGGCCATTTGCTGGTCTTAGAGGCTTCAGGTTAGCTTCAGCAAGTCTTCTTCTCACTGTACTCTCACTGATGTAGTCTGTTCGGGTCCGAAGAAGCTGTTGCTGAACCTCAACTGCATTAAGGTGTCGATTTCTTAACACAGTGGAAACAATAAAGCGATCTTCTCGGGTACTTGTGCACCTGGGTCTGCCATTACCTCGTCTCCTTAGATGGTTTCCAGTCTCTTCGTACCTTTGCTTTACTCGCTGAACCGTTCTTAAAGTTACACCCACCCTCCTTGCAGTACGACGCATACTGATGCCCACTTCGAGAAAAGCTAAGATTCTTGCACATTCTTCTGGTGAAAGAGGCATGATTAGTCAAATTTACTCTCTGAAGATACCTATGCTTTTCAATTACAATTGCTTTATCAGCAGCGAATGTGTCAAACACAAAAATCCTAAGTAAGACAACACCTTTCAACAGTTTAAAAAAAGTGTTTTTATTTATTCGTTTTTTTTAAAGTCAAGCATTATAAGTTCTTATAATGCATGAAGTTTTTATTGAATAAGATTAAATTTTCTTTTTAACCTTTTTTGTTTCAAAGGTCTAAGTTTTATAGTTTGGGAGAAATCGCAATTTTAAAACTGTACTACTTATTTTTGACGCCCAGTGTAGTTATAGCGAACAACGACACATTTATACTACACCTGATCGGAACAATAGTCATTATTCCCTGAAAATGAGAAGAGAACGTTAGTCTTTTCCTCGACCAAAATAAGCGGGAGAGAAAAATGTACGAATTTTCATTTCTAACGTGTTATTTAATCTATGGCGTCCGCATTCAAAACTCCTTCTTAAAGTAAAAACTCCTTGGTCAGCGCACGCGTGAGCTGTCCAAGCAGTTTTTACGAAATTTAAATATGGAATCTCCTTGCTACTGATCTCAAATCCGCTTGTTTCATTAAAAAAACAAAAGAGGCGCGAAATTTGCGAATTTTTATTTGTTTCGGTGTTTTTGCGTTATATCAGTAAATTGAGTAAAATGACGAGTTCAAGTGAAAGTGATGAAATGGACATTGAAATGACACCGCCAGACTTAAAAACATCAGCGGAAAGTGCTATGTCAAACCTGCTCCCAGAGAAAAAAAAAATACATCCATACCTTTGAGTATTTAACCAGACAGGAGTGGATATAGCGGCTCGCGCCTAAGCAAAAAAGTCTGCCAATAGATGCGGGGGACGAGGTAACACACACTAAATAATTGTTGCCTACAAGCGCATTTCTTTGATCACGTCGCTACACACGCTCACTCTTGCAATAGTCAAAATTTACGAACACTAGCTTACACACACACTAAATAATTGTTGCCTACAAGCGCATTTCTTTGATCACGTCGCTACACACGCTCACTCTTGCAATAGTCAAAATTTACAACTTAAAATTAATACAGTAGAATATACTTAGATATTTAAATTAAAGTTAACTGATTACTATTTATTTTTAAGTAAGTTATTGTATAGAATTTTATAATTTCCTAGACTTAAATATTTATTACGGACAGTATAGACAGATAGATGCTTGGTAGTTATGACGGTTAATTTTAGAAGGTACTAGAATGTAAAAAATCGGTAATTTGTATACTAAAAAAATAGTAAAATAGAACTACCTATATTATTGTACAGCTAAAATAACGATTTGACTATTCGATGCTTGGACATTTTGACAGTTTCTTCGATTATAAGAATATTAAATAGGGTTTTAATGTAAAAAGCGATCAAAATTGTGATGTATGTGATGTATGTATTGTGTATAGTGTATAGTGTGATGTATTGTTATATACTTAGCTGAATGAATGTCGTATTATTAAAATTATAAACTTATTAATATTAATCTCAGGGGTTAGTACACACTTTTAAAAGTCCAAGTAAGAACTTATACGGTTACATGGCAACACTTACTTATTGGAAATATTTTTCGGATTTTTGATAATTTTGCACGTTATTTGGTAATATTTAGATAAAATAATACTTACAAATGGTAAGAAGTACCATCCTTCTGCAGACTTGATGTCTCTGCCCTTTTTTTGCATCGAAAAACACTACAAGTAAGCATTTTCTTTGGAGCTCGTGCCACGCGCAATACTACTCGGCGAATGGCAAAGTCCGCGCGGCAACTAGTTTTATATAACGTATACGACCGCCGGTCGTGTGTCCTTGAAAGCACTTGGCAGAGGGGTACGCGCGTAATATCCACTCCTGTGGTTAAATACTCAAAGATCCATACGTATGACCAATTCATGGCTTGGAAGCTAGAAAACAAGGCGCAATCGTTCTCTGAAAATGTTCTAATAGCCTATTTTAGTGAAAAATCCACAATATATAAGCCAAGCTCCATGTGGTCAATATATTCCATGCTAAAGAGTACTTTGCTGACAAAACATAACATAGAAATAAAAAATTACACAAAGCTTATGGCGTTCCTAAAAAGAAAATCTGATGGCTTTCACAGTAAAAAGTCGCGAGTTCTAACTACAAACAATGTATTTTCCTTTTTAACTTTTTGTATTTTTAATGAAAAATCGTCTTTTGTAGGATTATTTAAAGGAACATTTCATTTATTTATTGTATTTTACAGGTTGTATTAATACTCGGAATAACTGGTGCTTGTCGTTCGCAAGAACTTGCGGACTTGACTATTGACAACATTGAATCACAACAAAATGTGATTATTGTTAAGTTGCCTAATACAAAAACGAAAATCCAGCGCTCATTTGTAATAACCGGCTTACATCACGACATTGTTAAAAAATATATGGAACTTCGCCCGACTGGAATGAAGACAAACCGCTTTCTAGTTCAATATAGGAACCAAAAATGTACTCAGCAAGTCGTAGGAAAGAACAAAATCAGCACTATTGCGAAGGATATAGCAACGTTTCTAAATTTGCCTGATCCACAAGAATATACAGGCCATTGCTTTCGCCGTACATCAGCAACCATTCTCGCAGACTCCGGTGCCGACTTGACTACAATTAAACGTCACGGTGGTTGGAAGTCGTCCGCTGTCGCAGAAGGTTATATTGAAAATTCAATTGAGAATAAAAGACGCATAAGCAACCAAATTACAGATTCAATTAATTATCATGACCCTCAACCTTCCAAGAGTGCAGCGTCTATGGTCTGTATCGCACCACAAAAGACAGAAGTCTTAGAACTAAAAGACCCCCAACCTTTGACGAGTGCGGCGGCTATAAGCTCTGACCGAACACCAAAACCTGCCTGAAGTCTCAGAACACGCGAGTGCGGCGGCGCCCTCTTTGTCTCAAATATCTCACACTAGTATAAGTCGTCCTGGTGGTAAAACTATTTCATTTACTTTAAATAATTGCACAAACTGTAACATAACTTTTAATTAGGTTAATTCCTTACTTTCGTTTTTTGTAGTAATTATTATTTTAATTAAATAGTTTCAACAATACAAGTCTTTGAATGTTCCTCACAGGTATAGTATAAAGCACTATGTAGCACTCGGGAGAAAGTCCGATTCCTAGCTCGGGAGTATTGTGGCCCTCGGCTACGCCTCGGTCCACAAACTGCTCCCTCGCTAGTAATCGGTGCCTTTCACCCCTTGATGCACAATGTACTATTCTTTTATAGTGCCTGACAAATAATTCATAGCAATAGAAAAAAAGTTACGGTTGCGAATTTGGCAGGCGTTATACGTTTAATTTTTAACCTTCGTTTCTGGTTAAGTGTCGATGCTCTTACAATTATTCATAAAAATGTGGGAATAGGTATTTCGATTGGAGCTGACCGAGCGTTCTAATACCTCATGGTTACTGAGATCTCGATAGACCCCGATTATGACTTCTTTGTTCCCCAAAAGTGATACATACTTGCTGAATATCGCCCATTGCAATTTTACAAATCTTGTTGGAACTCAGAGAACCTGCTGTAAAAAAATGAGTTTCTAAAAAGTCGTAGTTTAGGGCGCTGCCAGGATGACGTCATTCCAGCACCGCCCCAAAATTTTTTGAATATCTTCGCAAAAACTTACTTTTTTCATCTAATCCCACTTTTCCTGGACTGTAAAACTCATGAGTAAATGACTATCTAGACAGGTCTTCGATATCTACTATGACTACAGAGTTCCAACCGTGGCGCTGCTGACCTGATCCTGGCAGCGCCCCAAACTTGGTCATTTGTCTCGGAAACCACCTATCCTGGCAATTGCTCAGCAATTATTCATAAAATGAAAAATGCATGACTATTAGAAGCAATAACCCATTTAAAAATCGGTGATGGTGGCGCTGCTGGAATTATGGACACGCTCATTCCGCCTGCCCCTTTCTTCTACCGGATACCCAGACTAACTGCGGGGTACCACCCTTACCTTGTCGAAATTCCACGAATCCGTACTGAGCGCTTCTGTTCAGCTTTTATACTGCGCACCGCTAAGGAATGGAATTCTCTGCCTGCGTCTGTAGGAGTTTCCGGGCTCATATAACCCGAGTCTCTTTAAAGTTCGAGTAAATAGGCATTTTCTGGGTGAGCTTGCTACATCCTCGGCCACATCTTCGCCCCTGGGCTAGATTGTGGTCAAGAGCAAACCCATTCGTTATAAAAAAAACACACAACATCCACTACACAACATCCATTTATTATAATTTATATCCTATGTTATTGTTTAAATATATATTAAATATTTATTATTTTTATTAATAATAAATATTTAATATAATTAGGTGTTAAACACTAAAAAATATTAATGTCTTCAAGTGCCACAGGTGAGGTCCCCACCTCCGAAGACACGTATTAAAAATAGGCATATCTATTGTTGTTAATTTAATATTAAAAAGTTAATATAATATTATTGCTCTTTCTGGCAAGCTCTTCGTTTAGAATATACAGGGTGTCCGGTGGCAAAATTCGAATTTCAAATTCAAATTTCTCTGTAACCACTGGGCGGGGAAGCAGAATGAGCAATAAAGTAAATTAGCTTCGTCATTCATGCGAATTTTCAATCACGATGTTGCATTGGACCAGGTAAACAACGAGCGTTCGCAATCGAAGCGTATAAAGCGAACGATTCACTTGCTACCGCACTCCAAATTTTTTTTCACTATATAATATTCCAGGATTACGTGATGCTTCAAATGAAGAACTGATTCGTTTGTGAGTGCGGAAGTTCTGAGCAGCAGGTTCGGTAACAAACAATGTCAGTTGTTTTGAAAAAAAAAATGGGAAGCGCTACAAAATAACTGATTTTCAAAGTGGGCGTTAAACAAAATAAGTTTGGGAACCTCTGATTAACCGAACACACTCCATTTTGCAATAAAAAATAATCATAACGTAAAATACGAAAACCAGCAATGTACATCGCATCCGATAGCAGCGCCGCGGGGGGATCGCGCGCGGGGCGCTGTTTCGCGATACGTTGCGTAGCGCCAAAGTAGGTAAATAATGAAAACTCCTTAACGTGACGTTTCCAGGAAAAATCATTTCATTACTTATAGCTGATGATAGTTATGGGTAGATTCCACAGCGAGGGATTTAGCCCGCGAAAACTATAAAAATTTAAGAATTAAATCGTGTAGTTCCAAAAATTTCAGGATTGTGTAGAGGGAGGTCCCCTGAATATTGCCTAGTAAAGTCCCCTCGATTTTAGGTGCCGCTGGGGGTAGCAGGGAGGAATAAAGGTCCCTTTTTTCAGTTTTTTGCTCATAACTTGAAAACGGTCTACTTTAGAGACTATACTTCCAAGTATGAATTAAAGTTCGTAAGAACACAAGAGTTCTTAAAAGAAATGAGCTCTTTTGCTCCCGCTTATAGAGGAACAAAGCGACACTTTTCGAATATAAGGGATGAAAAAACATTTAGGTACTTACATAAATACAGTACATGAACAATCAACATAAAGAATTGGGGTTGGAAAATTTTTGGAATGGTATACAAATCCAAAACCATTTGGAGATAATTATATGTATTTGCTACGATATTTTCATAATTTCAACTTAAAACTGTGAAGGATTGTATTTATATTTAATAAAATGTGATAACCTTTATTTGACCCTTGTGACGTCACACAAGGAAGTAATAACGAAACTTGTGCCAATACTTCATTTTAAAAAAAAGTGTCAATCATATGCCAGACTGCTCAGTGTTGCCAGATTCAAAGGTTTTCCCTAAAGCCTAGGAGTTTTTGCAGATAAGATTTCTCCAGGTTTTGATATCACGAAATTGATCTTCTTATTTACCACTATTGTAAGAATACTGAAAAATAGCAAAATCCTTTTTAAATCTGTCAAGATATAATGAATTGAATCTTTAACCTATTAAAGTGTTCTTTGTCTAATGTTTTAATTGAATGTTTATTTCCTAAAATTATTGTACATAAAAGTAGTCTTCGAGGTCGCTTAATTAAATTTAAAGTTTTTATTGTTTATTTCAATAAAAACTTTTTAGTTTCTTAGTTTTTGATTGTCAATGTTGTGTAGGTAGCTTGTATGTAATTCCTTTATATCTTTGTCAAATCTAATTTGCACGGGACAAAACTAAAATAGAAGTTTTTTAATAGGTCATACGGGGCTTTTAAAATGTTTGTAAGGGGAAACAAGGTGAAATAATCTAGCAACACTGATATCAGTGTCATTCACGAGTGTTGACAGTTTGTTTTTTTTTTCTGGCTCACGGCAGGCAAAGACCCAACTGTCATACTTCATTATGTGACGTCATCGCCAATTTATTTTAAAAAAATCGTAGCATTTAATGGGGCTATTAAATACAAAAATAATGAAAATGGTTTCTTATAATAGCCTTATCCATCGAAATAAATTATAAAATAAATATGTAAAAAAAAATTTACAACCCCAATTAGGTACAACACAAAAAAACGAAATCAAAAAAGATAGATAAAACATTTATTTGTACACACTTTAACACACATTATTTACAAAATCGATACATACAAAAATATATTTATTTTTTTATTAAAAATGGGTTCGCCCTAGACCACAATCTAGCTAATTATATAAAAATATAATTATATCTAGCTAATTATTATATTATATAAAATATAATATAAAAAACTAGGTATGATAAGTATAAAAATATAAACAATAAAGAACAAAAAAATAATAATAATAATAACGGTCTTGTTTGGTAAGCGGTCGAGGGCGGACGTCCCTGTACGTGCTCTCCTGTTATCCCAAACGTTGACGAAGTTTACGACACCCGCGCCCGCGCCTTTGTTCCCAAGTTCGGTCGGCTATTGTTATACTGCGCACCTACCGTTTGCATTTTAATACTGTGACTTAAGCGATAGATCATTTGAAAAGTTCTTAGTTTTACCTAGCCTCTATAGAATAACTCGTGACTCACTAAACTATATCGCGACTAGTGCCTTTTGTAACCCATATAATAATATCAGTGCATTCCGGTTCCACTCGGTAATACCTACGTCGCGCATCGCGTGCGTCATCCACACATCCAGTGTAGTGTAGTTGACAGTGGAACTTATTAACGACGACCAAGACACAGAAACTTGAGCTAAGAACAGTGCGTTACACGCGCAACATCTTGAGGAAGGCGGAGAACCTGGTGAGCTCGTTCCATTGTAAAACATTTCTAGCCAAAAGGTATAATTTTTTTCCAGCATCAACTCACAAGGCGATCCGTTCCAGCAGCCTTTTGGATATAATTTTTTTTCAGCATCAACTTACAAGGCGCCGATCTAACCGACATAATTATTATTGCAACTTGTAGGACCCGCAGCATACCGTTTAGTGTTCCTGACCGGCGCTCCATATTCTTAAACCTAGCTTAACAATCCGGATAGGTGGTTACCTCTTAACTTACCCTATCTACACCTTACTCCAGCTTGAAAATCTAGGGTACTAGGGAAATACGTAGAACGGCAGCTAGTGATTCACTCAATTAACGCCTAAATAAAGGAGCTCGCCATAGAGAACTTAAAAATAAAATTTAAATACACTTTCATTTGCAATTTCACGCGCGTTGGACAGCACGACACCTAAATTAATTGAATATACACAGTAACACAAAATGACCCGTTGCGTCTCGTGATACAAGTTTAGGTCTCTTACGAAACGCTAAAACTAGGAATCCATTAGCAGTATTGTGCTTCAAAGCATTACTACAATAAGCCACCTAACACACTTATAACATAATATATTATTCGCATAATAAATTTATCATATCTTCTGATATACCATACGAATCACTAATCACTTAGCCAATCGTAAAACACATCGCATAGGAATCGCTCAACTTGGGAACAATACCAACCTTATTTTACTAAGTGCGTTTTTTTAATTTAAAATAATACCGACTAAAAGCAAGCAAACGACCGAAGAACCATTAGTTTGCCTAAGTTTTACAATAGGGTATAGAGAAAAGGATAATAAAACAATAATACTATATCGCAGCCTGGGAAACGAAAGCTCATAAAGTTATATCCTGCTGTCTTTCAACATGATGCGCCCGACAACTTTATAATTTTTAAAACTACTAAACAAAAGACTCCACAGTCATTCGGTCAACATCTGGCTGACAGCAACCACCCGAAAACTATGGCAAGCCAGAACAATACAACCTAACGTTTGACCACGCAATGATTAGGAAGGATCTAGCGACCTACGTGTCTGAAAACCGGCATGACCCACAAATAGAACTAGCACTACTTAATAACCTCACGGACACAACGCTTAGCATGGAACAATATATTAACCAACAATTCCAGGATGGATTCTGGGGAGGGGAAGATATATTAATAGTAGCTTCGGAATATTATAGGGCTAACGTCCATGTTTAAAACGAAAATCTATTGGAGCCACTCATTTATAAGCCCCGTGATGCACCAGTACCCGGAAACATCTATTTACACTTCGGAATCAACCATTACAGAAGCTTGATACCCACCGATCAAGGAGCTTTATCCAACTACGAAGATGAGAATGTTTATGATAAATGTAGTCCTGCAACAAACTCACAAAAAGCAAACGATGAAAAACTCTTTTTGCAATCCAATGAAACAATACCCGCCACGTTTGATAATCAATGTCACATTTCTACAGATTGCACCGGCCAGCGTCTAATTGTGTCATCACCGCAAACACAACACGATGTACCTACCCCCTGTACAAATTTAAGAACCGGCACATGGAATGTAAGAGGCTGTTCTAAGCTAAAAGATAGACACCATATCGATCAAGAACTGTCTAATCGACAGATAATAATAGCGGGACTTCAAGAGACACACATGACACCAGGAACTTTTGAATCAAATAACTACCACTGGATTCTTGGGGGTGGTAAACGCCCAAGGGAAAAAATAGGAATCGCCATTCTTATATCAAAAACGACTGAATATAAAATAATTTCAACCCATCGTAAAGGATGTAACACTCTAGCAGTGCACTTAAATGGAAAGTTCTACTGGACTGTCGCTACAACCGACAGTCCAGTAGAACTTTCCATTAGTACCACCTACGTCCCTTCATCATCAAGCTCGTGTTTGTCTCAAATTGGAATTTTGATTCACCAAAAACCTAAAAAAGCATATCCGGTTAAAATGGGTGACTTCAACGCACATACATATAGGCATAAACGACTCTAAACAATGCACCTCTAAAAGAACCGGAGAAAACTTATACCACAAGCATAGCAACTTTAACGGCAACTTACTTTTAAGTTTTGTTGAACAACACGAGTTAAAACTTAGCAAGTTTGGATGTAACAAAATACAAAATGCTAACAATTAACAATCCAATAAAACTTTTATCGTTACTTCTCACGTCCCAACATCATCAAGCACATGTCTATTCCAGATTGCTACTTTACTACGCCGGAGACCTAAAAAAGCCTATCCAATTATAATAGGAGACTTTAACGCACACATAGGCATTAACTTTACAAAATAATGTAAAAGGACCGGGAACAACCTCTATCACAAAACAGCAATTTAAACGGTTATTTGCTTCTAAGCTTCTTACAACAGCACAATTAAAAACTAAGTAATACTTGGAGAAGTCCCTCGTGCTGGACTACTTGGTTTCGTGGAAACCAACATTCGCAAATTGATCATATTCTAACAAGTGTTAAGAAACCCGTATTTTTCAACTACGTTGTAGGAGAAAAAGGAAAACTAATAAACACAGATCACAAATTACTTTGGGGATCGATAGAAACCCAGCTTTCTTACTTCAAACACCAAGATACTGCAATTAATATGGCATTTAACTATAAGAAATGCTACTAGGTATATGAACATTTACAAAGGGAATTCGTACAACACAAATTCCAAGGACTGATAGCCAATAAGATGAAAGTCTTACAAGAATCAAATACTTCCGCTCACACCCATTCAGACAAATTAGAAGTTTCCAATTGGAATGCTAGCTGGACTGATATCTACAACATACTCAAAGAAGCAGCTCAAGAACTACTGATAAAACCAACTCCGAGATCTCGCGAAAATTGCAGTCTTATTTATAAGATGCCTACATTGACTTATGGGCTCAATGTGGCAACATTAACCAAGTGTAACCGATCGAGATTAAGAAAATACGAAAGACAAATTTTTAAGGAAATGCTCAATGTATCAAAAGATTTCCACGAAATACAACAATGCAAAAAATAAATAAATAAACGCTTCACACTCAAAGGCCCACATTAAGGTTTTCCCTTGTGTCATGGGTCCCTTGGAACACACAAAGACAGACACAAACACCCATGACCCGAGAACAAACATTTGCTTTTTACACAAATATTTGCCCCGACTGGGAATCGAACCCAGGGCCCGCCGATCAAGAGGCAGCGTGTCACTACCACTCGACCAAACCGGCCGTCGACCAAACCGACAATAACGAAAATCATAAAAGTACGTAGAATTTCATACTATACGGTCACATAAACAGACGCCGGAAACCACATCTTCTATGCTTATAATTATAAGGAATATAGGAGAAAAGTTGGACGTCCGATCTTCACTTGTAGGAACCCCCTAAACCGAAATCGTATTGGAAAACGATTGCTGCAGATCGACAAAAAATAAAATAAGAAGCCGAGAATACATACAATGTTACAGAGACTGACATTAAAACGAAACCCGAAGACTTAGGTATTCTACTTCCAAACACATAATCAAGAATAAAAACAATAAAATAGAAGATAAAACGAAGACACGTCGGTCGGAAGAAGAAACAATCCAGGACCATCAGTTACAGCAGCTCTATTCTCGCCCATTTATATATCACACACCAAGTATAGAATCTATCCTCCTTACGTTGGCTCGATGCTGGTATTCTTGTCGACTCACCTTTCCTATCCACTCCACATCCTGCTGCAACAGCCCCATACAGTCACAGACTCTATCTTATGGTGCCCCGTCGACCATTGACCGCGGCGATAGACAGATCGACTGTACTAGTTGGTACGAATGTCGGATCACTCAATCCATTACATTTTTGAAATGTAGCATGAATAGTGGGATTTGTGCATTCGTGCCACAGTGGCCAGACCGAGGTGATTATCGTCGTTGAGTCTTTGTGGCAGAACTGCTGGGCGGGGTGGCCATTGTAACGGTAACGGTAACGGTAAAATAATAATAACAATAATAACTAGGTACCCACTAATTACGTTTTTGCCGCAGACGGAGGGTGCAAAAGAGAAAATAAAATGACTTAGGGCGAAATTTATATTTAAAGTTACATTATAAAGACCTAAAACTAACTAACCTAGGTGCGAACGAGTTCGATGTCAGAACTACATTGATTTGTCTTAAGATAATTACTCAACATTTTGGGTTTAACGAGGTCACGATTAGATGGCGTAATCGATATATAAGGAGATCGCGGCTGGGCACGAGGCGCTGATGCTACGTTCCACCTCTTGTGCTGACTCGAGCCTCGTGAGGCTGACGCCGGTCAGGGTTCAATGACACATGTTGCTACCGATACGTAACACTCTTGTGAATAAGTGTGCCACAACAGTGCTACAAAAAGGTCCTAGCTCAGCATATGCTTTGCCTTTCACTGGTAATTCTGGTAACGCTGGTAATTCTGCCAATACCCAGTAGCATTCGAAAATATTGGTAGTTGATCTTAATTATGGGTAGATTCCACCATTTAATTTTATTTTCTAAGCTATACAGGGTGTAAAGGACAGCTTAGCAAATACTTAAATGGTGGAATCTACCCTTAACTACGATCAGCTACAAGTAATTATTTTTTCCCGGAAATATCAAGTTCAGGAGTTTTCGTTACTTGCCTACTTTGGCGCTAC
This sequence comes from Aproaerema taeniolella, assembly GCA_949987775.1. Lineage (NCBI taxonomy): Eukaryota > Metazoa > Arthropoda > Insecta > Lepidoptera > Gelechiidae > Aproaerema > Aproaerema taeniolella. The sequence goes on along the minus strand of OX465244.1, from coordinate 18,227,259 downwards.
GTAACGTACTGCATAACCGCGCCCTGCGCGCGCTCCCTCCGCTCCGCACCACTATCGGAATACGATATACATTGCTGGTTTTCGTGTTTTACGCTGTTGTTAGAACTTCAGCGTGTATTCGAACGCAAAAAAAAAAGGAATAAGTCTATCTCAATGAAGATTGTCTGTGGCACTTTTCGCTCGGCTCGGTTAGGCGTTGACGCTTGGTCCGCCAATTTCCTTTTTAACTTTTTAAACTCTCTCCTATTCGACGACATGTTGTGCTAACTTTAATGAAAGTGGTGTGGTGCACGTGTGAAACCCAAGATTGAGGTTTAAGCAAGACAAACAAGCAAGAAAACTTCGGGGGCCCCCGCATCAGGGATCCAGTACCTAAGCAAGCAAACCGGTATGTAAACGGCCACGTCACCCCACAAGGTTTAGCGCCTATGCCTTTTTTTCCAATTTTACCAAACATTTAATGGTCCTTCTAGTCGGATTTTCAAATTTGTGCCAAATTGTCTTGTGGGAGCATTTTTCGATTCGCCATTTTGTTCTACAAAAACCATTAGCAATCCAACAAAAAACTGTATTACACACCATTTATTTATGTCTATTACATACTTAGCTACACATATCTAAACATACATAAGCATTTTACATCATTTTCAGTCAGTTTGCAGCATTTTACATTATTTCTTGTTAAATCCAGTTGAAACCAGTTTTTTCGTACCAAAATCGGTTACATTCAATCGCGGCGAAATCGTTCAATCATTTCATCGAAATAGTGTGGTCATTCTCGTCAAGTATAACACGTAGTACTTGTCAACATCAAACATTTTAATGAACAAGTATATTTGTTCATTTCAAGCGTTGTGTTAAGTGTTATTTGCACTGTGCATCACTCGACACTTGGGTTTTGGCGTAACATATAGCGTTCAAACCACCTATCAAAACAACATTACATTTATACGCATATTCGTTATTCAAGTAGCATTCTATCACATTTTGTCATGTGACATATAACATACCTACAACATTTGAGTCTTGGCTTGGCAGAGTACTCTTATATCATCATTATTGTCTTACGTTTTGGATGTCTCATGCGTCATTAAATCGTTTTATAAAATAAAAGCGATCCTTCGATTTTGTCAAAATAACATTTTTTGACAATAATTCGAGATTTATTTGTGTGACTCACGGAGTAATCCTGTTTGACGTATGTTATTCGTTCATTCAATTCTGACATTTCACTGATAGCGTTTGCATTTTGTTTTCTACCATTTGGAAGAATTTTAACATTTAAAATTAACTTAACATTTTATTCATTAACGATAAACAAAATCGTCTTATAACAACAAACTTTCTAAATATATCTTATTATTAGTGGTTTATTTAATATAAAGACACTTACCTGTTTGACTTACAAGTATCAACTACTTTTCTGTGGTGTTTTGGTTGAATTGTTTTATTTTTTTGGTAGTCATCATGAGTGAGACAACGATTGCCCATCATGAATCAAAACGTAATATGGCCTTGAAAAGGCTTGCTGATGCAGTTGTGTGTGCTCGCAATTGTAGAACTGACAGAAACCTAGGCATTCGTCTACAAACCTGGTGTACACGTTTAGATGCTACTATGGACGCTTTCAATGATGCGCATGTGAATCTTTTAACCGCATTGAAGAAAGCTAATGCTGATGAAGTCCGGATTGAGGAGCAGGAGACCTACCTGGAGCAGGCTGATGAGATGTATTTTGAGGTGCTGGAAACCAAGAAAGAAATGTTCCCTGAGGCCCCTCCAGTGACTTCTGCAAGTACCAAGCCTGAGGAAACTCATTCCAAGTCAAGCGGTAAGCTTCCTCCGATGAAGTTACCCACATTTTCTGGTCAGCTGAAGGATTTTCCTGGCTTCATCGATCTGTATAATACTCTTGTGCACCGGCGAACGGATTTAACAAATATTGAAAAATTTCAGTATTTAATCACATCACTATCAGGAGAGCCAATCAATCTTATTCGTGCATTTTCTATCTCTGATTCAAATTATTCGAGTGCTTACGATGCTCTTATAAATAGATACAATAATAAGCGTTACCTGGCCTTTGTTTGTTGGGAGCAAATTGTCAATTCGAAAGCAATGCCATCCGGTTCAAGTCAGAGCTTGCGCAGCCTTTTAGACAGTTACAGTGAAAATATTTCCATGCTCAAATCATTAGGGTTACCTACTCAAGATTGGGATTTTGTTTTGTTTCATTCGCTTCTAACCAAGTTGGACAAGGCTTCAAGAGAAGCTTTCGAAATTCAGTGTAAGGGGGTAGACTTTCCTACTTTCTCTGATTTAAAATCATTTTTGGATGAGAGATGCACAGCTCTAGAACGCTCATCTATATCAAACAACAATGCTAATGCCAATAATAATCAAAATAACAATAAAACAAATAATAATCAAAATTCAAACAAAAGGGTGAACCCTCCCTCTAAAATGGTCAATCAATCTTCAACCATGCTTTTAGCTGAGTCGCCTAATAATTATCCTCCATGTATTCTCTGTAAGGAAAACCATCATTCATCTAAGTGTCAATTTTTTTTGGCAAAAACACCCAATGAACGGTGTCAACTTGCAAAGCAGCATAAACTTTGCATAAATTGTTTACGGTCTAATCATTACACATCTAAATGTACTTCATCATATAAATGCAGAGTATGTCATAAACATCATAACAGCCTCCTCCATTTCAATCAAGCCACTGACAGGTCTCAATCTACCTCTTCTGTTGATCAACCACCAAAAGCTGCTACAACGGTTTCGAGCAACACCAAGTCTAGTAATGAAGAAAATGTCATCACACCAGTTACTTACATCTTTGTCTAACACTACTCCTGTCTCTTCAAGCTCATCATTCGTTTTGTTGGCAACGGCGGAGGTGGAGGTGAAGGATGGTCGCGGCTCCTTTCAAAAGGTGCGAAATTTAGTCGACCCTGGAAGTCAGAGTCACATCATTACCAACACTTGTGTGCGCCGTCTTGGCTTAAGGCGTTACAGAAGCAACACTCCTATGTCTGGAATAGGTGAAGTTCCAACTCAATCTTTGGGTAAGGTGTTCTTGGAGATCCGTCCTGTGGGCAAAACTGACCCTTCTTTTTCAACAGAAGAAGTGACTTTGGATAGGATTTGTGGTGATATGCCAACTCATCCTGTAAACATTCAGTATTTTAAACATTTAGCAAATCTAAAACTTGCAGATGAGCAGTTCAACAAGTCCCGCCCAATTGACATATTCAATATTGGTGGAGAAATATTCCCACAGATTTTGCTACCTGGTAAAGTTGAGGGTGATCATCACACTGCCACAGCTATCAATACAGTCTTTGGATACATCTTAATGGGGAGGACCACGTCATTGAATGCAGCTTCTGCTTCCACTCCTTTATCTGTCAATCATGTGTCTATGGACGCTACGCTAGATGTGGCCGTTCAGAGATTTTGGGAGTTGGATAACATACCATCATCTGAAAATAACACGAAATTTCATTCAGTTGATGACGTCCTCTGTGAGGAAATTTATCAGAAAACACATCAACGTGACGCGGAGGGGCGTTATATCGTTAACTTACCCTTTCGGGACCAAAATAAACCATGTTTTGACGATTCGTACTCTATTGCGGTTCGTCGTTTCAAGCTGTTGGAGAAACGTTTGCTCCAGACACCTGAATTTTATGAAGAATATAAGCAACATGTCTTGGAATATTTAACAACTGATCATATGGAAGCAGTCCCACCAAGCGAGTGTCAAGCAGAGGCAGCATATTATATACCTCATCATGCCGTGGTCAAGCCCGGTAAGTTAAGAGTCGTCTATGACGCATCAACAAAGGATAAAAAGGGTCTGTCTCTGAATGACACTCTCTTGACTGGTGCAAAATTGCAAGCAGATATATCTAACATCATTTTGCGATTTCGGCTCCATGCAGTCGTTTTTACAGCCGATGTACGTCAGATGTACCGGCAAATCATTATTTCAGAAGAACATCGGGATTATCAACGCATTTTATTTCGGTCCTCACCTGAAGAACCTATTCAAGAATACCGTCTTAATCGTGTTACCTTCGGAGTATCATCGGCGCCTTTCTTGGCAATACGTACAATTCATCAGTTGGCTCGAGATGAACAGCAGTCGTTCCCAGCCGCTTCACATATCTTGTTGGAAGATGTGTATGTTGACGATATTGTCACCGGTGGTCGCTCCCTAGAGGAAGCATTGCTTTACCAGCAGGAACTTGTTGGCATAATGGCTGCGGGTGGGTTCGAGCTCAGGAAGTGGTCCAGTAATCATGCGGATGTGCTACAACACTTACCTGAAGAGCACAAGGCGGTACCTGGAATCACTTTTGACAGTGACTGTCAGTTCGTAAAAGTGCTCGGACTGGCCTGGGACTCACAAGATGACATTTTTAATTATAATGTTAACAGTTTAAAACGCGAATGTACCAAACGCACCATGCTGTCGGAGCTGGCGCGAATCTATGACCCGATTGGACTTTTGACTCCTTTAACCTTTTTAGCTAAGCATATCATTCAGCAACTGTGGCTGCTGGGAGCGTCGTGGGATGAGCGAGTTCCAGAAAATATCAATCAATTTTGGGAAAAGTATACGCAGCAGTTGCCCAATTTGTCACGGCTTCGAATACCTAGACGTGTAACGCTAGATAATGCGACATCTTATCAGCTCCATGGTTTCTCGGACGCCAGCGAAGCGGGTTACGCCGCTGTGGTGTACCTTCGCTCCACAAATTCAGAAAATCAGCATCAGGTGGCACTCATTAGTGCAAGATCACGAGTAGCACCTACAAAAAGAAGAACTCTACCTAGATTGGAATTGTGCGGTGCTTCTCTGCTAGCAGAACTTATGCATAACATTATTGACATATATTCTAAATTTATAAATATTCAAAGCGTTCACGGATGGACGGATTCCAGAATTGTTCTGTGTTGGATCAAGGCCAACTCTGGTCAATATAAAGCCTTTGTAGGCAATCGCATTTCAAACATTCAGAGGAAGCTGCCTGAAGCAGTTTGGCATCATGTTCCTGGTAAGCAGAACCCCGCCGATTGTGGGAGTCGCGGACTCACACCAGACGAACTTATCAATCATAATTTATGGTGGTCAGGCCCTGACTGGCTGTCAGCAGATGATCATCTCTGGCCTCAGGACCTTGCATCATCTCAACCTCTTTTACCTGATTGTGAGAAACGTAGTTGTACTCTTATCGGTGTTAGCGCTCAGACTGATGTGCATCCTCTGGATTATCTTTTAAATAAATTTTCATCTTTGAGAAAAATTCAACGCATAATTACATATTGTCAACGTTTTATAAATTCGCTCCGCAAAAATAAGCGTACTGATCATTTAACTGAGTCTGAACTTCATGACGCCCTTATGGTAATTGTTAAACATGTTCAACATGTAGAATTTGCTGAGGAATTTAATCTTTTACGCACTGGGCGTACTTTATCCAAAAATTTGAGGAAACTTAATCCATTTTCTGATAAAGATCAAGTTCTTCGCGTAGGGGGTAGGCTATCACAGTCGGATTTAAATTTTGAAACCAAACATCCCGCCTTGCTTCCACGCAAACACCGTTTAACCCAACTTATCATTCAGTGTGTTCATAACGAGAATTTTCATCCTGGGTTGCAAACCATGCAGTACCTTATTCTTCAAAATTTTTGGATTTTATCAGCTAGACGAGCCATCCGGCAGGTTTTATCGAATTGCTATCGTTGCTTCCGTGCAAAACCAATTCAATTTCAGCCTACAATGGCAGATTTACCACGTTCTCGTATAACTCAAATAAAGGCTTTTCAATCCGTTGGATGTGACTATGCTGGTCCATTCAATGTTACTTTTCAACGTTATCGCGGAGCACGTTCCATGAAAGCATACCTGTGTCTGTTTGTGTGCTTTGCCACGAAAGCTCTTCATTTAGAGCTGGCATCAAGTTTATCAGCAGATGCTTTTTTGGCTGCACTTTGCCGATTCATCGCAAGACGTGGCAGATGCAATACCATTCACTGCGACTGTGGCACGAATTTCAAAGGTGCTGAAACCCAATTATCTGAACTGATGCGTTCTGCTTGTGCATCTGAGCGCATAGAGTTTAAATTTAATCCACCAGGAGCTCTTTACTTTGGAGGGCTCTGGGAATCGGGAGTTAAGTCCGTTAAGACACACTTGTATCGTGTCATAGGCACACAAACACTGACATATGAAGAACTCAACACTCTTTTAACTCAGGTGGAGTCAATATTGAATTCCAGGCCCTTATGCCCACTTAGCACAGACCCTCGTGACTTATCTGTTCTTACTCCGGGGCATTTTTTGACACTGGCTCCCCTTACTGCTGTTCCAGCTCCGGATTACAGCAGTGTCAGGGTGAACAGACTGGACCGTTGGCAACTTCTGCAAAGTATGCATCAGTCATTCTGGTCGCGTTGGCATTCTGAATATCTGACCACTCTAACGCAGCGCTTGAAGTGGACAAAACCGTCACATGAACCTAAAATCAACCAGTTGGTTATCGTGAAAGATGAGAATGCCCACCCTCTTCGGTGGCACTTTGGTCGTATTTTAAATTTACATTATGGACGGGATGGAATAGCTCGATCCGCTCTTATTCAAACTTCACAAGGTACTCTCACAAGACCTCTTGTGAAACTATGCTCCATCCCTGATGGTTGCGATTAAGTTAACTTTTATATAAATCTCAACATAAGTACAAATATATTATATATATAATTATAAATATATTATAGTATAAATATGTTATATAGTACATACATAATTTCAGCTTTATTCAATACTTTTACATTTCTTCTTGTCTATTTGTCATATCTCACTCATGCCATACACGACTAACTGCTAATGGTTGGAGTGAACCATTTCCTAATTCAACAGCTTAATTCTGGCTCATGATTTCGCCAGCGGAGGGGAAGAAATGTTAGAACTTCAGCGTGTATTCGAACGCAAAAAAAAGGAATAAGTCTATCTCAATGAAGATTGTCTCTGGCACTTTTCGCTCGGCTCGGTTAGGCGTTGACGCTTGGTCCGCCAATTTCCTTTTTAACTTTTTAAACTCTCTCCTATTCGACGACATGTTGTGCTAACTTTAATGAAAGTGGTGTGGTGCACGTGTGAAACCCAAGGTTGAGGTTTAAGCAAGACAAACAAGCAAGAAAACTTCGGGGGCCCCCGCATCAGGGATCCAGTACCTAAGCAAGCAAACCGGTATGTAAACGGCCACGCCACCCCACAAGGTTTAGCGCCTATGCCTTTTTTTCCAATTTTACCAAACAGCTGTTATTGTTGTTTTTTAATGCAGAATGGATTGTATTCGAGTAAATAATTTAATTTTGAAGCAGAAAATAATAAAATACTTGAAAAAAATTCGAAAGTTTTCCGGAGGAAAGTTCCACTGGTATATCATTTAGAATGATGGTCTGAATTCAGGGTTTCAGTTTTTGCTAAGCTGTCCGTTATACCATGTATTTCACACCCTATATACATTTTTGTTCGTATGTAGGTTCCCGTGTCCGATGTGCAACAAAGGCTATCCCAGTAAAGAGCAGATGCAAGACCACTTCAACTACCAACACTTGGGGAAGACCACACACAAGTGTCCTATATGTGCTAAGGTGAGGTACCGCATGTTATGGTGTGTTTTAATTATTAATTAATATAAATAAATATTCATGTTGCTAAGCGCAAAACTCGAGAACGATTTGACCGATTCGGATGATTATTTTTTTGTTTTGTTCCTTATTGTCACGACCAGATGTATTTTTGAAACAATAGAATTCCAATTTGCATCTGAATCCGCTAAATCACTATTTTGCAAAATTCATTCTGTGAATTCTGCGGCGAGTGGTCACTTCACTCGTTTTGCATTTTCTACTAGTAGAAAGCGCGCAAAGTGACACACGTTTTTTTTGTTAAATTCAACACCTTCGGGAAAGGCAAAGTAATCTATGAAGACATATTGCCATGTTTTCAATCTATTTCCCCTGCATAAACTCCCCCCGTCCTCCGTAAACCGATTGTGTTTTGTCAAAAAATGTGGAGTAGGTAGATTTTTTTTAAACGTTCCTTTCTTCAAAAAAGGCTTAACTGATTCCTATAGTTGGTTACCGGTTTTTATTTTTTCTGCTTGGAACGAAACCTATTTATGTTTACATATTTACTTTATGGGAACACCGAATTCGAGTGTTTCAAAAATGCAAGAAAACGGGTAGTAGAATTTTATTTCGTAGAAGAAGTAATTCCGCGTACAAATTCAAGATTCATTTCTACTGTTTCAAAAATATGTCTCCAGGTTTATATTTTTTTAATGAAAATCCACCGGGACAATTCCCGCGGGAACGAAAGCTAGTTCTTAATAATAGCTAGTAATTAAAATATAATATTAAATAACTTTAATACCTATTAACTTAACACCTATTAACTACCTATTAACTTAACAGTTAATAGGTACCTAACAAAAGATTACTACAGAGAAAGAGCGCTACGCCTACAAACTACACTTGTAGTTTGGCGACTTTATACGCCAGTCATATCGAATATTAAATTAAGAATCAAACGGCTAGTTCTGATTTTATTATATTATGTTGTTAGGACCACTACCAATATCGTTTATTTATTTCAGTTTGCAGCTTCGAAAGACCTGAGCTAACTTTGCAGCACTCGAAAAAGTATTCTCACTATAAATCCTAAACTATGCGTTTAAAATTAAAATTTATACAGAGACGTATTTTTGAAACATTAGAATTCCAATTCGCATACGAATCTATTTTTCAAAATTCATTCCGTGAATTCTGCAGCGAGTGGTCCGACCACTCGTTTTCGACCACACGATACTGGTACCGTAGTGGTCCTAACAACCTATATTAAAATCAGAATTAGCCGTTAGTTTGTTTAGACATTACTCGTGTTAAATATGACTGGCGTACCTATTAGTCTTAAGATGAAAAGTGCAATCTTTATTTGGAAATAAATAAATAAAAAAACCTTCCTTATCATGTAGTTGTTATTTCATTGCCGATTTAGGTGAACACCTGTTATGACAATGTTTGTAAGTTTTTAATGAAATAGAAAATTTAAAGGAATGAAAATGAAGTATGTCGCGAATAGATACCCAGCTACCCTAGCATACGCAATGAGACTACTCTTTCATGAGAGTATAGACTTCGGAATCGACACAAGAAAAACCTCCCCTTTCTTATCGTGTAGGGCAGGGGTTCCCAACCTTTTTTTGTCTACTGCCCACTTTAAGAATAAATTATTTTTTAACGCCCCCCTTTTTAAACATACTTAAAAACCGCTAAGTACTTATAACTGATTATTGAAACGCAACTTTATAGTATTCGGACAGAGTATCTTTTATTGAAAATAAAACAAACATAATCAATTCTTATATAAAAACTAATGTGAAGGTTGAATCTGATGCTGTTCAATAAGTTTGTTGATATCAGGTTCCAATTTACTCAAAAACAGCCGCAAGTCGCCACGTTCGGTAACACGCAAACGATTTCTCTTTTTAGTAAGCAGCGTTGCCACAGCACTAAATCCACGTTCACACAAATATGACGATGGGAATGCTATCAAGAATCGTTGAACAATTGACCACAATCCAGGGTACAATTGCGGGATCGGTTTTTGTAGCCAAAATTCTTAATATCCATTTTTGAACTTGATTTTTATTTCTTCGTTTGTTGTCAATTCTATAAGTTCTTCTTCCAGCTGAGGTGACATTGCTGTGTTGACATTTGAAAACGGATCCAACACCCAGTCTGGTATTTCCAAGTTTAAAATGTCCTGGTATCGTTCGGTGAAGTCAATGTGGAGGTTTTCCAAATGTTGGCAGTAGGCAAACAAGTCGTCGTTACTGCAGGATACTGATAAATTCGGAAAATTGTGAAACTCACGTCTGCCCATATTCTTTTTGTGCAGAAGCAGTTTGGCTGCGAAAGCAGCAACGACATTTTTTGTTTTAATTAAATTTAGTTCATCGCCTTGCAGTTGGAGGTTCATGTCGTTGAACAATTTATACAGGTCTGTCATGTAAGCTATATCATTCTTTGATGTTATGAGCTTGTTGCGCAGTTCTGTATCTTTAGTTTCCAAGAACTCTATCACAGAGTCAAACAGGTTGTAAAATCGAATCAGACAATTGCCTCTTGACAGCCAACGAACTTCAGTATGAAGCAACAAACGGTTGAAATCTTCGTCATTAGTAACACAAAGCTGATGAAATAATCTATCATTCAAAGAGCTGCTACGGATTTTATTGACTGCTTTGATGACATATTGCAGTGATTGAAATAGTCGTTCACTTAAGTTTCTAGCAACCAAATGTTGTCTATGAATAAATGTATAGCAAGGACATCTAGAATTTTATTTTTTAAGTACGCTATGAAGCCTTTATGGCGCCCTGTCATAGCCGGAGCGCCATCCGTAGCAACTGATATAATATTTTTCAAAGGAATCTCTTTCTCTTCACAAAATTTTTCCAATGTATTGAATATGGTTTCGCCTTTTGTATCTGTCTCCAAATTTCTGGCAAACAATAGTTCTTCACGTATTTTCTCATCTTTAATAAACCTCACGTAAGATAGCAACAACGCTTCATTAGTTGGTAAAGTGGACTCATCGAGCTGAATTGAGAATTGACTAGTCCTCAGATGATTGCACAATGATTCTTCAATGTTTTCAGCCATTTCATCAATTCGTCTTTGCACAGAATTATTACTCAAAGGAATTTTTCGGATAATATCTGCGGCCGGTTTATGAAGCACAGTAGTTATTACTTCCTTTATTGCTGGCAAAATTAACTCTTCTCCGATGTTGTGTGGTTTGCCTTTTTGAGCAATTAACAAAGAGATATTGTACGAAGCTCGAAGTCCGTCGTCATCTTGCTTAGCAGCCGCCGAAAATAGTTTTGATACACTTGGCTGAGTATTATGCTTCTTCTCTAGGTCTTGAAAATATGCTACATTCTTGTCTTTCTTATCTGGATGCATTTTATTCAAATGATCTTGCAGTCTTGAAGGCTTCATTGCTTCGTTCGAAAATGTTTTTAGACATAGAAGACACAAAGGCGACGACGGGTTTGTGGGATTTTCAATAAATCCGAATTTAATATATTCCGCAGAGTATTGCCGTCTCTTCTTTTTTACTTCCGACATTGTTTTGTTTTGAGAAATACGTAAGTGTTATAATCAAGTACTGCTTCTCTATTATGCGCGAAACCGCAAATGAAAATAAAATAAATTTACGTCGTTTATATAGGATTGCATAAGCAGCACGCACCAACAGGAATAAGACAAACGTGCATAAACTCGTTTATCTCATTCGACGCCCAATCGTACTCGACAAGCAAGAACAAGTATTATAGAACCAGCCGATTGATACAGGAATGTACAAATCGGATTATTTAACAAAAACTTGTTAAAACATGATTGCCCGCGGTCTATTATATCGAACCGAGTTTGAGCTATATCTTAATTAATATTAGTTGATGTTCACAAGATGTAGTCGAGAGTCGAGAGGTCAGTCGGTGTCTAAGAGTCTTCCTAGCTAGGTAGATGAAATTATAAATCGACCCCAAAGCCCTACACAACGCCCCCTTTTTTTTCTGGGTCTCTTACCGCCCCCCTTTAGGCCTGCAGCGCCCACAAGGGGGCGTTATCGCCCACGTTGGGAAAGACTGGTGTAGGGGAAATCAAGTGTGCGGTGAACTTGGCTAACCAGAGTTTTCAAACCGCACAATGTTTTCAAGCCCCTAACTTGGTTTTAACGACTGTAGTCAATCGACAATAGCCGGGACCGACAGTTTAACGTGTCTTTCGAAGTACGGAAACGCTCGTGATAAATTGCTACTTTGGTCGTCGATCAGGTTCCCTGCCTCTGTGTACGTTGCTTAACCTTACTGATCTATTGAGATCTATAAACGCTTCGAGATTTCAACACAAGGGAAATTGGTTGGAATTTTGTCGCTTAAGGCCTTAAGAGGGGTGAAATGCTGAAATTCGCGCATATTTAACTCAAATTGTTGACGAATCTGCTAATATAATCCACACATAAAAAATACTGGATAGAGAAAAGCATTCTGAACATGTTGTATTGAACAGAATTTCAATTTACTAACAGCATTTCAAAAAAAAATCTCAAAAGAGAGCCTGATATCGTTACATTTGCAAATTCTCTTCATAACGGCGCAACTGCTTTATTTAGTTGTTACATCCAAGGAAGGGTTTTAAGAAAACGAACATTTTTCCTTAAAAATTTTTTTAAAGCATTAATTTTGTGATTTGATTAAATCCAATCACTTAAAACAAATTATGCAATTTATGAAACATGTAGTTTTGTGGTTAGAATATTTTTTTACCGCCTTTAAATATTTTTTTCAAAGCAAATTAGTTTTTGGGGTGCTCATAGAATAAAGCAACAAAGTTGGTAGACGTCTCTTTAACAGCTACGTATCTGTCAGTAGTTCCATGTAATGTGACTAGATATAATAAAACAATTTCAAAAGCATTGTCTAGGCACTATCCAATTTTGTACTGGTTGCCCATAAATTAGATACCAAAAATTAAGGATGTGAATTAGTCCATTAAACTGAACAAATTGTCTCGGGGAAAATTGTTCGAAAAATGGAAATAAAAAAAATTCTCTGAATGTTGCATTTCGCCGATTGCTTTTGTACAGAAAGTCGAAAAAAAAGTTGAGAATCTGATTGATATTGATCTTAAGGAAAATCCTTCCTTCATAATGATCTTCAGAAAAACAATCAAGTGTACAGTGTACTTGTCTAGCTCTAGTATCAGATTTTACTGCAGAATTTCATCAAAATCTGTTTAGCAGTTTTCGTGTGAAGGGGTAACAAACATAGAAACATACATACTTTAAAATTTTCACGTTTTAAGGATGTATCTTTTATCAAAGGAAAATTAAGGGTTTAGACGGGTATGCACTGCGGACATAGAATTAACCAAAAACTAAAAGGGTTTTAAAAACGAAACCCATATAGTTTTTCCATAAAGTTCGGTAAATGATACTCCAAAAAAATCCATTCTAAAACTAAGACATTCACTTTTGTAGAAAATATGTGTAGCTCAGGCCAGCAGACCCACGGAATTTAAACAATGAATTTAGGTATTCTATGTATGCCAATACACAGTGCCTTCCTAGTGCCTATTGATGCCAAAAGAACCATATCTAGTGCCATCATAGTTTAAGAAATATAGGTCGTTGTTTGTGGGTCTGCTGGACGGATATCAGCCCAGCAGACCCACCTCTCGTACACGGAAACGGCTAAAGTTAGAGACATGGTTCTAGTTCTAAGCTTTAATGCTTTACTTGGTGCCATCGAGAAAAAAGTTTCAAACCTAGTGCTTCAAGCGTTTCGGAGCTATAAAACGATCTTGGTGTGCCTGCTGGGCGGAGGTTCAACGCAGCAGACCCACCTCTCGTACACGGAAACGGCTAAAGTTAGAGACATGGTTTTAGTTCTAAGCTTTAATGCTTTACTTGGTGCCATCGAGAAAAAAGTTTCAAACCTAGTGCTTCAAGCGTTTCGGAGCTATAAAACGATCTTGGTGTGCCTGCTGGGCGGAGGTTCAACGCAGCAGACCCACCTCTCGTACACGGAAACGGCTAAAGTTAGAGACATGGTTCTAGTTCTAAGCTTTAATGCTTTACTTGGTGCCATCGTGAAAAAAGTTTCAAACCTAGTGCTTCAAGCGTTTCGGAGCTATAAAACGATCTTGGTGTGCCTGCTGGGCGGAGGTTCAACGCAGCAGACCCAACACGATAGCTCCATAACTAGAAGGTAATTGGTATG